>VDFB02202867.1:0-14461 GCA_007258455.2 Sequoia sempervirens | reverse complement strand
TTTCTTCAATGGGGCTCCTCCTCATCCCATCTCTGAGCCAATCCGGTACTACCTGCTATAAATCTGAAATAATAAGTGGCTGCTCATTCCTTGCTTCTTCTTCACAGACCTCTTCTCTAACTTCATTCTGGCAAGGCTCACCAACTTCCACGGGCTGAGTATCTCCTGAAGCTTGGGCCTCTTGCCCTGTAATAGTTTCATCCTCTAATGTTGCCTCAATCGCATGCTGGAAGTGTGTATTTGTGGTCATTTCTTCATCTTCTTCCTGCTGGTTATTTCTGATAGGTACGTTGACACTCTGGCCAACATACTCCCATCGAGGTGTCTAATTTTCCTCCTGTAATTCCTGTCCCTTATTCAATATATTCCTCTGATCAACAAACAATGAAATATCTTGTATACTTGGAGAATGAGTCTCCAATGTCGTAGGTAATGCCACCTCGACTCTCAGAGGCTCTAGCTGGATTGGCTCTTTCCTTTGTGACTCTGGAGCTTGAGCAACCTATTTCTTCTTTGTAGTGGTCGGTGACCTATGATCTCCCATCAAGTTGTAAGTAAGAGGAATTGACCTACTCTTAAGCCTATTCACATGCCTTTCAACCCATCCTCTAGTGAATGTCAGGATTGGTATGCCAAGTGTATCCAAATCCGCAATCTTCGGCTTCGACCAATCTGAAAGTGGGAGTGGCATATCCCTTACTGTCTCATAATCTGGATGAAGAATATTCATATCCTCGTCTACCTGGTTTGGCACTAGAACAATCTCACACTCCCTAATCATGCTCAAAGGAAACCTTGAAAACATCCTCTTTCTTACCTCAGCCTCATCTAATGCACTAGCCCAAAATTCCTCAATATTTTCCTTATGTCTGAACTCCTCCGACAATATCCATCTGATATTCTTGTGAGGATCGTAATACTACCTGCTAGTGTGGTAAGAAAGGTGGAAAAACTAAAGTTCATTTTCAGCTTCCTTGGCTGCCTGCAATGAAGGACACACTTCATCTAAATTTCCCATGATGATCGGGAAGTCAAGTTCTCCTTTTTTCTTTTTCTTTTGAATCTTATCATAGGAAATGAGTTTCCTAGATATTTCTAACATCAATATCCTATTCATAGGGTATCTGGGCAACCTATATGGATATGAAGAGAACCCTTGCAGCCTAATATAAGTAAATTTCAGAAATTGGATGAACCAACACCCGTACCTTTCTATCAACTCCTGAGCCTCCTTTGATATCCTGTGATGAGCTCTTTGTTGAAGTGATCTCATTATGTGCATGGTGAAGGCATCATTGACTCTCTTGTAGTGAGATGTGCTTGTCAAGTGCAACTGCGGACAAGCCTTATGAATCTTGAACTGCTGAGAGCCACACCCAATAGGCTCCTTGTATGATATTCCTTTGTACTTCATCATATGAGCCAACATGTAGATGATGTATGAGCCCATATAGAATGTTTTTGTTCTCCTCAAACTCCGAAGCTATTCGTACAAATTATCACTAATCATCACCGCCCAGTCAATATGCTCCTTGCCTTTCAACACAAGATTGATGTAGTAAAACATTGAAGGTTCAAAGATGAACGCCTGGGGACATCCTCCAACCCTGATGAGCATCATAATCAAATCACAATATTCCTGCTCAGATCATCTGAGATTATCTACTTCGGCAACTTCGTGCAAGTAGGCTTGGGCTTGTTCATCCAATGAGAGTTTATCATATCAGCACATCTGTCAAATGTGGAAGCATACATTCTTTCAATTCTTTCTCTCGTCTTGTAAATCATCTTCTCATAGGCTGGAATTCCAAATGCTTCTCCAACGCCTTCAGGCGTGAGGTTGGCAAACAATCTGCCATCAGGTGAGACAATAGAGCTTTGCTCTGGGTTGTAACAGTTAGCACACTCCATGATCAACTCCGAACACTGAATTGCTAGTGGAAAACCAGCAGTTGCATAAAGTCCACTTCTAACAATATTGTGCAAGGTGATTGATGTAGACCCGATATTTTCGCTCCCATCAGTAGAATTTTGAAATCTTCCATGTTGAGAAAGAGCCCAAGAGTTAGGTATCGACCCAGCTTGCCCGGCTTGAAGAAATTTTGACTCTTCAGCGGGGAAAGACTTTACTTTCCGGCTTCGCCGGAATGCAGCTTGCTTTAATGCAGGCCGCATTTCCTTGTTGGATTCAACATTATTTTCCTTTCCAGTCGCTCTTACTTCAGCCGTTCTCAACACCTCTTGTAGCAACCTTGAACTCCCAACACTTAGAGGATTTCCTTGCAGCAATACAACTTCAACACTTAGAAGAAAAATTTGACCCCAACTTGCTTTAGCAACTTCTCAGCTTCAAATTTATCTCAACACTAAGATCCCAAGTTTGAATTTGTTCACCTTCAACTCTCCTCACACTGCAATCTTCTTTCACTTCAGAGCTCAAATCGAACTTGCTAGTTGATGGAGAAAATAACAAAACTTCTCAGCTCATATAGCCAAGTCGAATTCTAGAAGAAGCTAATTTTAGTTGAGTTATTAAATTTCCACTACTCCACTGCAGGAATTTGAATTTCCCTCCTCAGGCAGCTATAACACTTGGCATCTGGCATCTAGAATATTTAACCTTCTAGATTTTCAAAAGATTTATCTCATGGTATGGGCACATTTTACTTTTCCAACATTTTTAAATTATCTTTTGAAAATATTAAATTCAATTGCACCCCCTTAAGATATTCATTTCAGCAGCTGAGGTATTGACACTTTGATTTTATCCATCTCTAGCTCGAGAAGATTATTTTCATGAAAAATTTGATGAAAATCATCTAGGCAATCAATTTCAATTTCACCAGCCAAGGCAATTTTATTTTCAAAAATATTTATTTCTTTGCCTTAGGAAATTTTTTAATTCTCCTTAGGAAATTTTATTATTCAGGTGCCCATCAAAATCTTCATCCTAAAATCCTCGGCAAGGTGTGGAAGATTTTAAAATCAATTCCCTATTGAAGATATCTACTACCCAGAAGAAAATTCCCTTTGGAAAATGTAGAATTCATGAGTATACAAACAAAGGGGTTCATTTTTTTTTGAATTTTATACCTTAGAAAAATATCTTTGCCATCAAAATTTATCTTTATTCTTCATCTTTGGGCGTATTTTCATCTTCTTTGCCTTGGAAAATTTTATCCAACTTCATGAAGCTGGTGCATTCTGACTCCTTCTCTGCTAGTTTATCCATGCCTTAGTAAATTTTATCACTCCCTCCCAAGGTTAGGCATATTTCTCTAGGGGAGGAGAGATTTAAATACTTAGAGAAATTTCATCAATCCCCATAAACATAGGTGCATATTAGGGGTCTAGAAGGAATTTTGCTTTTTCCTTCGATACATTTTCTCCCATCCATCCTTAGTCATGGGTGCATTTGAGGGTGTGAGGAGGAATTTCAACACCTTAGTCATATTTCCTCACCACTATCTCTCTCCACTTTGGGCGCATTTCAAGTATAGAGGAGGAATTTTTTGACACTTAGAGTTTTTCCGTGCTAACTTCAATATGGGCGCATTTAGCTAGTGGTGAAGGAATTAACAATACTTAGCACATTTTTTAGAAAGCTACCACCTCTAACATCCTTGGGAGCATTTGACATGTTGAGGAGGAAATAACTACACCTTAGCACATTTTAAAAGCCACCCCTTTCAATAACTTTGGGCGCATTCGATGCATCAAGGAGGAATTCAACAATACTTAACATATTTCCTAGAGCCACCTCCAATGTGGGGGCATTTGGAGGGTCGAGGAGGAACTTCCAACGCCTAGAAAATTTTCTAGCTCCATATTTCTTCAAGGGCACATCTAGGCAGGTCCTGCAGGAACTCAACACTTAGAAAATTATTCTCATCCATCACCAATAGTCTAGCAAGCTGGGTGCATTTGGGACCCTTTGCAGGAATTTAAACTTGCCTTAGAAACTTTTTCCTTCATGCCTCTTGGAGATGGGCGCATTTCAGGGGGTGAGTAGGAAATACTAACACTTGAAAATTTTCCAAGCTCCATCTTCTTGAGGGCGCATTTAGGGGGTCATGCAGGAAATTTCTCAAACTTAGACATTTTTTTAGCTTGCTTTCCCTGGTTTGCTATATTTAGTAAGTCTTTGGTTTTCACTGTTCTGAAGCTTGGATTGATTTGAAATTTTCACCATAGGACCTTCATGACCTAATTGATCCGTTCACATTACCATCTTGTGTCGTCCTGCTATTTATAGCCTATTTCGGGAGGTGATTTACTATTTATAGTAACGGCTTGGTTTCAAGGCTTCTGCAACTCCATTTAATTTGAAATCTGACTGACATGACCTCATGGGTTGAATTGCCTATTCACACTGGTGCCTCACGCTGACTTGCTATGTATAGCCTATTTCTGGAGCACCTTACTATAAATAGTAAGTGCTCATATTGCCTTCAAATTTCACCAATGGAATCCTTAAAAGATATTGATCGTAGTGGGATACTTCAATTTTTGGAGATTTTGGCGTTTGACCCCCCATTTTAGGTCCTGAAGCTTGAAACCCTAATTTGACTTGCATGTCAATCAAATGATCTCTGTTTGACCCCGTTTCCATTGCATGTCGCCCTATTCGTGATATTAAAGTGCTGGGCAACTGTCAGAGTGATCCTACTAAAAATAGTAAGTGTCTGAAAAAGTGATCTTCTAACTGCTGGATGCGTTTGCATGTCACACTACTTGAGAGATCTCACAAAACCTATAAAAACCCAACAAATCGGACTGCATGCGGGCACTGGCTAAAAATAGTAAGTTCCTGAAAAGTGACCAACTTTGCCTGCATGTTACCTTGTTATGTAGCTCTTGAAAAACCCATGATGAATATGTTGACATGCACTGAAAAGTCCTGCATGCAAACCCTAAAAATAGCCTTTGAAGACAACTCTTGAAAAATGTCTTGACCCTAGTTTGCATGTTACACCACTGCGAAGCTTCTAAAAAACCCACAAAGAATATCCTGACATGTGTTGAAGATTCCAACATGCAAACCCTAAAAATAGCCTTCGAAATGAAGACTGCTGAAAGTTATCATCTCATATTGCATGTTATACCATTGCGTAGGTCTCGGAAAACCCATAAATATTCTCTAGACATGCACTAAAAAACTTCACATGTAAACCCTAAAATTTGCTCTTCAAGGTGATACTTGCTAAAAATAGAAAATTGTCAGATCTGGCTCAAAATTTGCTAGCAAGCAGTTTAAAGTGTCCTGGATACAATGTAACGGATAAAATTTCAAAAGTGCTAAGAAAATGTCCCAAATTAGATACTTACTAAAAATAGTCAATTGTTAGAATTCAATGAAATTTTGTTGGGGACCTGCTGGAGGCTTACTGAATGAAGTGCCAAGCTCAAACTTCAATTTACTCACCCAATTCGACTTCAAACTGACTAGAAGATCCAAAACCCTAATTCTCAGACTTAGCCAAAATCTCAAGTTTAGGCTCAAAGACGGGCACATCCTTGGAAAGGCAGACAACAGAAAGAGACAAAGAGAGAGAGAGAGAGAGAGAGAGAGAGAGAGAGAGAGAGAGAGAGAGAGAGAGAGAAAACCAAAGCCAAAAGACAAGGAACAAAGGAAAAAATTAGGGGGTCCCCATTTTCAATGGGGTGATGTGTGAAAAGGTCACAACAAGTTGTAAGTCAATTCTTTGTGTGGATCTCATTTCATAATAAAATAAGGGAAAATAGGTCTATATCACATATTATTTTGGTGAACCTCCCTTTTTAATTCTATTTTTCACCATTTCATTTTGGTGAACCTAATAATCTTGCATTATAAACTTTTTGAATTTGGATTCCATTCAAAGCATAGATTTGGGATTTTGCACTACTTTTCATTACATTGCATTAATTTGCATCTTGTTTAGGGTTGTTACATGCATTAATTTTCATCTCATTTAGGGTTTTAGCTTTGCATTTTGCATTCTAAAAAATCTAAAAACTCCAAAAATTTCATTAATTTTATAGAGTGTTTACATAAGATTGCATGATTAGTCATTTAAATCAGAAAACTAAATCAAAATTGCTTCTCAAATTAGGTCTTTTTCTTGTCATTTAGCATCATTCCACACTTTCTTTTAGATCTGATTTGCTATAAATTTGCAACTGTAACTACCTGCTTGCAACCAAAATCTGGAAACATAAACATCAACTCAAAAATTTGTAATTTAATTTTTTGAAACCCTGACAGAAGACCCATTCGCCCATGGGCGAATGAGTCCTTGATCAGACCTATTTTTGAATTTCTTGGCACTAAAAACCCTATCTACATTCTGTGTTTCTACATTCAGATTTTTGTTTCAGTTTCCAAAATTTTTATTTTCTACAATCATTTACAATAAGGTTAATTGAGAAATTCAAGTGCATTTCAAACATACATTGGAATTAATTATTTTCAGGTTTTTGCATAGTATAATCAGAAAATTATCTTGTTAAAATCTGAAAATTTTCTATCTATTTGCATTACACTTCCTATTTTTTATTGTTTCTTGCCTATTCTTCATTTTGGGTGCACCTTAGGTTTGGTGAAACTTGTATGAGCTTCACAACTTGGTGTCTTATTTCCAATACTATCATGAGACGTAGTTTGAGACTCATATCATCTCGCTATATATCACTCAGCGTGGATCTTGGGTTTTCCAACTCTTTCACTCATAGTGTTGACACTAGTCAACCCATCATGGACCATACCCTTGACACCTCATTTCCTATGACCTCCTTAAACCAACAAATAACGTTACTAATGTGGAATCAATGGTTGCTAATGTCCCTCAAACAAACCTAATAAAAATGGATGAAGAATTAGACAAATTGCAAAAATTTGTGAGTTTTGAATACATTACTAGTACTACGATTCCTATCATAGATAACATGAGGAGAATGATTGATAATGAACAGTGAATAGAAGTTGTGTGTATCCTATCTCATATCGTTAATAAACATGTCCCTAAAATGACTATTTGTGCTCAAACTTTGGGTATACTCAAAGTCAAGGTGGAAACCCAATTTCCCATTCCATAGCCATGACCTCTATTATGACATACACCAATCCTCATGTTACTACAACCATACAACCCACTAGCAATTTCAATACTACCTTAGGTGCTTCCATTGGGAATCCCTTTAGCTTTGTGCATTCAAATTTCATATCCCCTAACCCATCTCCCCTCAAAGACTTACAATTCACTTGTCCTCCAAACACATATACACCTCCACCCTATTCACCTCCATCTCACAACACAAAAAATGATCTCATCCTTAACCAACTCTTGAAAAGTGTTTTATCCCTCCAACAAAAAATATCCATCTTGAACCAAAGACAAAATGGCCAACCTTCACAATATGTCAAGAGAAACCCATTATCCTTGGAGATATTGCGAACAAAAATGCCATGAGGTATACAGATTCCTAGATTTGAGAAATATGGTGGGAAAGGAGATCCTATTAGCCATGTTTTTGCATACACAACCTTAAGTAGTGACTTCTATTTTGAGGATAAACTCTTGGCTAAACTCTTCCCTAGATCCTTGAAAAACACTTCCTTGGAATGGTTTTGTTCCTTACTGAATAATTTAATACATTCATTCAATGAAATTTTTGATGACTTTCTCAACCATTTCCAAGTGCACATGGTTCCCAAGATGACCTCAATATATTTAATGAACTGTAAGCAAAAGGATGATGAAAAGCTCATTGAATTTATTGCCCATTATCAATTGCTCTACTCACAAATCAACATTAGGATTCCTAATCCTGGTCTTCAACAAATGTTCATTGACAATTTGCAAAATAAGCTTCAAGATAAGATTGGGATGATGAAATTTCCCCCCTTCACACAATTGTGTACAACCCTTCATGATTACCAAAATTCGGTTAGTAGTCATGAAGTAAAAGCTCCCTCTAATCATCCTGAAAAATCTTAATCCATGCCTCAAAGAAACTACCAACCATTTAAAAAACCAAATAAGGGCTTTATACAACTCAATGCTCCTTAACCAACTCAACATGTTGACACCCAAGTGGCTGCTATAAAAATGACAAATCCATATGCACTCAGGGAAAATAATAGACAATTTTCCCCTCTACTTGACACCCTTCATTCCATCATGTTGCAGCTCTTAAACAAGAACTTAATTTCCTTACCTCCTATTAGAGCTCCTAATTCTACTAAGCCTTTACCTCTAAACTACAGAAAAAATTCCTTTTTCCATTATCACCAACAAAATGGGCATGCTACAAAACATTGTAAGCGTCTTAAAAATATTTTGTAAGACCTCATTGATTCTAATCACATTCAAATTTGTGGTGTTAATGATCAAGGTAATAATCCTATTGCCCCTCCCAACCAAAATTTGCAAATCTTTACCAATCCTATGCCAAATCATAACATATCCTTTGTCAAAGCTAGTGAAAACAAGAATTATGTGATGAATGTTGATATGAATGATAATGAGGAAAATCCTATGAATAGTATGATTGGAATCATTGAAGTTCAACCTCATAGGGGCCTAACCAATATGCCCCTTGACATTTCTTTCTCACAAAATGACATAATTAAACATGCACCCGATGGTCCTCTTTACATAACTAGAAGAATCAATGACAATCCTACTAATGGGATACTAATTGATTCCATCTGTGTAGAGAATGTGATAACTGAATAATTCTTGTTTGTGCATGAACTTTATCAAGATACTTATGAACAAACAAAGAAGGAACGTTCGACATATCATTTTCTTCCAGTTATAGAAGTTCAATGTAACGCCTCGCTTGGACCTAAAAAAATGCACTTCAACCTTCACATCCTAATTGACTGAATTCAGGTGAAGTTAGGCTACCCATGTGGTTTTCACCCATGAAGTTCATCCCACCTGGGCCATACACAAATGTTTAAGTTTTCCCTTGACACGAAATATTTATTGTGCAGTTCCATATTTAGTTTCAACCCCGGTCTCCATGGAATTTCTCACGGACATTTCGGGCATGAACCCTATGGAACCTCGAAAGAATTCTGAAGTAAATTGCTTTTCAAATCTGTCAGCCGGGTGCGCTACCAGCAATCAACTTGGCAACATTTCAAACCATGATTGAACTCCTCCCATTGATATAATCAAGATTTGAAACCACGCAACCTTCCGAACAACTACACCAATCGATGGATGGAATCCTTTTCAATTTGGTTTCTATATAAGAGACCAGCCAGATACAACCAAGGTACCGTACCCTAAAAATATTTTTTTTTTTATAAAGTTAAATAGAGAGTGGTTGAAAAACCTCTTATAGTTCCTTCTATTCCTCCCTTGCAGGAAGAAAAAAAACCTATGGTTGATAAAACCACTCCTACATAGTCACAACTTGAAATCCGTACAAAAAGGAACCAAAATGCTAGAGAGCTTTAGTGTAGATGCTGTGCTATTGACCATCAATTACAAGAAACAAATGAATAAAAAACTTAAAATAAAACATCAACTCAAGCAATGCATGATGATCTCCACCTTTGCCACAACAAGAGAACCCTAAATCTCAACCTCAACAAGAACAAGAACATTCCATGGAAATTATCATTAGACCTTCTATTGTGATTAACTTGGATGATGATGATGAGACTCCTAAAATTGATAAGGAAGTGCTTAATGAGCTGAATTTATTGTTTTCCTATTCCATGAGCTTAGATGATATCAATTGTGATGATCTTCCTTAAAAGAGTGACTCATCATGTGTTGAACTTGGTGATGTTCCTAGTACAACACTTGTCATTGTCTCTTTAGCTAGTTATTCACCTTTTGCATATGATGAACAAGATTGGGATGCAAACAACCTACTATAGGTTGACTCACATGTACCTTACTAGTCTTTTATTTGTTCTTTTTATGTGATTGCATGTTTGTAATGTGATTGGGCCCATATCATTTTGTTTCACATATCTTTATGCTCATTCTTCTATTTGTACCTACATTCTTCTATATGTCATAAACCGTTATCTTTTCTTGTCTTGTGTTTTCATTTTGGGGATGATGTAAAGCGTTGAGACATTTAATTCTATGTTGACCCAAAAGATTTTTTTATTTTTTTTCACTCTCAATGTGTCATTCTTCCAGTTCTATGAGTATTTGGGGAATGATGACATTTCTAAGCTCCATAATAACATTGTAGCAAAGGCATACGTTGACCTCAAATCCATTGATCACTTATGGGTTTGGGATTTTATTTGGGAGCAACCAATTTTCATGATGTTGCTTCATTTGGAAACATATGCTTGACATAGGGCTTTCCAAGTAATCTCTCATGTCTAATTTATTGTTTGGAATTTATCATTTTCTAGTTTAAAGTAATTTCTCATAGCATGGTGTTTAGAAATTTCTTTAAAGTGGGGGCATACATTGGCATTATCATTTTGACATTTTTTTTACTATAACTTATGTTTCTTAGTGGGGTCTTCTTACTTCACATGATGTGTCTTCTTGGTGGTGTCATTGGGTTTTATGTCCTTCAAGAGTGTAACCTTTTTGAGCATATGGCATTCCTCTTAGTGGTGATGCTATGGATTGCATTCTCTAAGTTGCAAATCTTTTACCCTCAACTAGTCCTCTCTTGGAGACATTAGGAACAATGTTACCTAAGGTGAGACCTTTCATGAACTAAGCAAATCCCCTTTGAATATCTAATTTAATGTTTTTCAAGGCCACCAAACATAACACACCTTGTTTACTAATGGAGCCTTTTTCATGAGTGCCTAGCATAACACAACTTGCTAGCCTTGTGATCGTCTCTGTGGTGCCTTATCAAAGTTATTAGGAGGTATAAATTTGGTATGGTTAGCTAGCCATTTCTTTGGGCTCACCTATTGCATATCGGACTGCACTAGCCCTTGTGAGCACATTGTTGTTTGCATAGTGGACAGTGGGTTTCACTTATAAACGTTTTTAGACAAACAATTATGGCTTGATCCACATCGAGTTGGAAAAAAAATTGAGGCTTGATCTACCCCTTTTTCTCTTTTTTTTTGTTCTTTATTTTAGTCTTTTACATTGTATGATTGAGTATCTTGTCATTGCTGTTGAATATTTAACAAAGGTATGTGTCTCTTTGTTCCTTTGTTAATTTTCTGTGAGATCTTAAATCTTGAGGGCTTGATCAACCTCCTTAATCTTTTTTGTCTTATCTTTTCAATAGTTGTACAATTATACCTCTCTTGATTGTCTACTTTAGTGTGAGTTTGATGCAAGGTCATACTCTTTCTAAAGTGGGGGCTAAATGTAGTGTAGAAAAATGTACTCCTTTACATTTTCACAATTTTTTTGGGTTACCTCAATTAAATTGGAATTAATTAGGCCTTCATAATCCCTATTTTTACATCTACAAGCCTAATAAATTACATTTTTTGAAGTGGAAACCTGACAACAATTAATGCAAACACATAATACTTTACCTTGAGCAATGTGTATTCGAGGATTAGGGACTTGGGACCCATTCACCCATGGTAGAATGAGTCATCCATAGGCCTTTGGACCTAAATTTAAAATATTTTTTTGGCGGAATTTTTATAACCCAAATTCAAATTTCAATATCAATTTGTAATGTTTAATTTTTTGGAAATTAAGGATACTTACCTATAAATACAAGGTTATTTCATCAATTCAAAATCCTATAATTTTCAAGATAAGCAGCTAGAGTTTTCATGCAAGCATTCCTAAAGCAAAGACTATGATCAAGGGCATTCAAGAGCAGATTTATCAATGATTCATTGTAGTAATCAAGATCTCAAGCATCATGTTAAATTCTCTTGCAATCATGCATGTTTTTGGAGCTAACATTGTGATGTACGTTTCGAAGATTCAAGTCGTATTTCAAGCATCAAGATCCACATCCATTGAAGCCATTTCATGCAAGATCAAGCTCAATATTTCAGACTTCCAAAGGTTTATTCAAGGGTTTGGTGAGTTTCAACATAGAATTTTTCATTCATCATTCCTTTCATATTTCATTACTTCAATTCAAGGTTTAATTACCCAAATGGGGTTTGACTAAGGAAAATCCCCATTCACAAAAAAAAAACAATTTTCCCTCTAGTGTTTGTGTTGCAGATGTTAGGTTGAAGAAGGACTAAAGACCTCTTGAAGAGAAAGATTGGAAAAGTTTTCAAAGTTGTCATCAATTCAAAGAATCTCACCTATAGATCTGATTTCCAACTTTCTAATACTGAAACCTAGATCAAATAGAAGATATAGACTGACATTAGAGGCTCTTGAAAGTTGTTTGAAAACTTTGCATAGATACCCATGCACCCATAGGTGAATGAGTCCCAATTTTCCTCTTGAAACTATCTTTTGGTGATTTCTACAAACTCTTAACCCTTCTCAAATCTATAGAAATTTTACTATTTCTATTTGTATTGAGATTTAAATTGATGTTTCAAGTTTGAATGGGCACGATTGATTTGATTTACTATTTTTAGTTTTTTTTCCCAAAAGTGTTGTTCAAGCTGATACCCCCATCCTCAATCATAAGGAAATTAGTAGATTCCCTCATTGAGTTAACTCACCTAAGGGTTGTAAGTTATTTTTTTTAGTTGACTCACCTAAGGGTTGTAAGTCAATTCTTTTCCCTCGTTGTTTTCCTTTGTTGGGGCCTTGCGAGTTTCTTCTTTCCCGAACCCTTTTCCTTTTTTGCTTATTTTTTCTTGGTCCCAGAATCTGTTTTCTCTCAGACCCTTTGTTTTTATCTCTTCCTAGCAGTTTTAGTTTCGCTAATGGGCCTTGAACTCTTTCTTCCAAAGGGTTCAAGTCTATTTTTGGTTCCTCGATCCCACATTGCTTTTTGTTGTCCGGATCAAAGTTTTGCTTTAGGAATTTGGAATTTTTTTCTAGTGTCAAAGTCCATCTCTGACTCCTAACCCCATGTGGTTTTCTTCTTTTCCTTGCCTTTATCCATCTGAGAATAAGAGTTTTGACCAGACTCTCCGCTGTAGGTCTTGATTAAGGAGTCTATCCTGAAATTGAACTCCTATGTACTTACTGCATTAATGGTGGCTTGATTCGCATGTGTTGGAGCAACTTATAATCAGATTTCCAGCATAAAATAGGTAATAATTACATTTATTAATTATAAGCTCAAGTTGTAAAGGCTATTTGAAGGCATTTGAGAAGTTTGGCATCCGATTGATTGTGCGATTATATTTTTTCTTGCCTAGATTGTGTTTGAGGTTGGTTTTGTTTCTTTTCTTCTATTTTTGTGTTTGTATTGTTTTCCTTATTTGTGGCATGTCCTTACAAGTTTTTTTTCATGTTTTTCTTATTTGTTTTGTGTGTTTTTGCTCATTTTTGGTTCATGTTTCTTCCCTAATTTGGGGGTGTAGTTTTTGGTGGTGGATCTAGTTCTTTCCCATGGTTTGGTCTATATTATTCATCCTAACATGATTTTGTCTCATAGTATCTTTGATCCCCATCGTTCCCTAGGGTTTCCATATGAATAAAACTAGCCTAATTTGATCATGAGTTAAACATGAACTTATGGACCTCGTGGGACTTGCAACCTCACACCTTCCTTTCCATAAGGATTCGGGTCTAGGATCCATTCCCAAACCCAATATTTGAACTTAAAATTTCCATTAAATATAGTTTCAAAATCCATCCTTAGTCCTTTTTGGACCTCAAGTCCCGATAAGACACCCTTCTAGAAAATTTGAATATGAGATCCATTGCTGATCTTACGTTTCGATCATTAAAGCTGAAATGACTTGTTTTATTTTTACACCTTTGGTCCTCACGGGATCCCAAGTCCCGAGGGAAACCTTGCTAAAAAATATATGTCTGGGGTTGGTTCCCGATCCCAAAATTTGATGACCAATAAATGATAAAGTAACTTGTTGCTTGTTTGCGCTATAGGTCCTCGTAGGACTTCATGTTTCGATCAGACACTCCACCTAAAATTCCATGTTTGGAGTTCATTCCCAACCTCAATACTTGAACCAAGTTTTAAAGGAACCAAGGACTATCCTAGTGGGTTTTGTAACCCCAAATTCCCTCTTAGCAACAAAGTTTGAATCTAAAGTCCATCTCCGATCTCAATTTCTAACTAAAACAAGCGTAATTGAGTTAACTAGTTTTTAAGAACTATCTTGGTCTTCACAGGATCTGATGTACCAATGAGACACTTGACCTTTTAGTCTTAGTTTGAAGTCCAATCTTACTCCTCACTTTTGAAAAACATATATAATGTTATAGTCCTTCAGGTTTTCATGAACCCGAAGGTGCTTGACTCAATTGGTCTATTCAAGACTCCAAGTCCCGATCAAAACCCAAAGATCAATGTCCATGTCTGGAGTCTGTTCCTGACTCCAACCCTTGAAGGAAAATAGAAGGGTCCCATTGGATCTCCAAATCCTAATTAGAAATTTTTCTTGATT
>VDFB02202865.1:0-10167 GCA_007258455.2 Sequoia sempervirens | reverse complement strand
CACCAAAGGGTAGAAGGGCACATAAGAAATTCAAGAAATATGGTGTAAGGAGCAATTATTGCTTGAGGAGCTAGATCATTTCAGAAGAACTAGTCAAGTTTAGAGAGGAGTTGGTTGAATATGAAAAGAAAGAAAATAAGAAGTGCAAGTATCGTAAGGCCTATCTAGGGAAAATTAATTCTCTTGTTGTGGTTTCTAATAATCCTTGAGGTGGTGGAGGTGATACTAATCCAGAGGGTGACTATTATCCCCTCTCCTTCGTACCTTCTGAAGACTCTAACAAGGAAGTGGTGATGGTTCCTCCAGTTCCACCACAAACAAGATGTGAGTGAGTATCCTCTGAGGCTAATGACTCTACCCCATTTTTATTTTTGATGATACCATACCCACCTTGTCAAGATTGACCTATTCAACATTTTTGTGGTTTTCTGTTTCTAGCACTGATGTGGAAATTTTTTAGGTTGGTATGTTGGAGAAGTGCTAGACTTCCTAACTTTGGTGGCATGCATGCTTTTTCTAGATGGTATACAATTTTCTGCTCAAACTGTGAGTGGAGAATCTTCTTTGGTCAAAAAAGACAAGGATTCGATGCTGCTACAACAAACTTTCCTTTTGGGGAGCTGGTGTGTCTTCATTCAAGAAATCCAGAGTTTGGTCTTTTACTCTTCCATTTTCCTCAATGATTACATGTAACTAACTAAGGAGCATCTCAAATATTGGTGCAAATGATCTTCAAATGAAATCAAATGTAAATGTAATTGGGCCTGATGCTTGTTTCTCCCTTATTCTATAAAAGGGATTTCAGGGCTAATTACATGGGTCAGATTTTTAGGTCTAAACAAGGTCTAGGTGGAAAGCTAAGTTCAGAAAAGACATTTTGTAAAGAATATGGATGAATAGAATAGTAGATCATCTTGGGTGTAAGCCCTATATGTAATAGTCTTAAATTGGTTTTATAGAAGCTATAGATATTGAAACAAATCTTAGTTCAGGAACAAATAATCTCCTATGTATATTTATTACAAGTTATAAATGAAAATATTAATGGTATTTGTTGGTGGTTTTTCTTGTAAACTAGGTTGGTCTCCTATTCTACCTATGGAGTAGCCAACTCCAATCAAGGGCAGCTCGGAGGACCTGGACCAACTGACAAGATCAAAAGATCTTCTACACTTTAGGCTCTGTAGAACCAAGGCGGGTATACCCACACAATGCCTTAAAGAAGACCAGACATTTCTTTTTATAGCAGATGACTCCTGATGCCAAGTATTGAGAACCTCAAATATGGCTTTGATTCTCAGTAACACAGTACTTGCAGCAACTAGGAGGTAGGGCAAGACATCAAACAAGACTGATTAAATAAAATGAATGTTCTTAAGTAAGATAACTGAAACCCTAAAGACAAATAGCATATATCAAATCAGTGCCACATCCATTGGGCTAGGAGTCAAGACAATCTGCAAATAGAAGGAATGATTACTTGGACAAATAAAGCCTATGTGAAACTAACCTTATTAATCCCACAGCTAGTGATTAGATCCTAAAGAATACTTATCAAATCCTTCAATCATACATATAAATTTCTAAGATGATGAAAGCAATTTAATCTGTTCCTTGAACATGAGCTATTATCAAAACAAACAATGCAAGAAAGTATTACAAAGGCTAATGGAATGATCCTTGATCAGTTTCATTAACAATTCAAATGTACAATCCAAAGGAGAGACTCAAAGACCTAAACAAATACATTCGGGTTCTAGTATGCATCCAAGAACCTTACAATTTACAGACTGTAACCCTAGACCTCAAAATCTGATAGAATCCTGACTCTGTGACTTAGTGCTCTTTTTGTTCTAATTTTAGTATCTGGTCGAAGACCCTTACAGATGATTCAGAAATTCCTTTTAAACAGCTCAGGGATTGCCATCCAGCTCAAAGCCACATGAACACCAGGTCAAACCCTAATTGCCATGTTCTTAAACTACTTTTCTAGTCTCATAAATGTCACTGGTTGGGTCTCTGTTAGGAGAGACATTCTTGCACGAACAAGATCAATCAACTTGCACCAAATACACAGCCAAATCCACGCGTCAACACTCAAGCCATGCCTTCCTTATACCAGAGTCGCGTCGCCATGAATGCTAGTTCGGTGGAGCCAGCGACCAACTCTCTATCACCATGAATACACTAGGCTTCTAGTTTTTTCATGCACACCGTCAGTACCAAACCCCAACCATGGTTTAGTTTGAAACTCGACCATTGATCATCCATGATCAGGTGACCGCCTTTTAAATCTTCATTTAGCCATTGAAGCAAGCTACCACATATGACCCCCGAACCCATCATCAATCACTGAATGATATCATGCCACCTGGCCTTCCTCGTGGCTATAGGCCCCAATGAGGAAGCAGACTCAGCGTGACATGTGTTGACATATCGCTATCCTCACAGGAGGAAAAGCCACAAATCGCTAACAGAAAAGATAACCTCTCATCGAAAACTGCATGTTACATCAAGCATTCAACATAGTCAGCAAGAGCTAGCCGGGTCGGCCAAACATCATATCGAAGTACCCATCACCGAAGGGAGTCACATTGAAGGGTTAACACAATCGGTGAGACACGGAGGGGTCAGGGAGACATCTCCCCAACACATCGAATAGGGACCACCAAACAAAAGATCTTGGAGAGACATCACGAAGTCGCCCAGAGGTCATAACGATACCAAAAGTCATACCGAGAGCATGGTGGGGGGCGGAAAAAGGGATCTCAGGGAGACCAAGGGGAGTCAGGAAGACCTCACCTCAAAGAAAATAACTCTCACCGATTGAGCCTTTGAAAGAAAACCCTTTACGCGATGTCACTGTGACTTTATGTTTCTTTCGCTGATGCAACCTTCTCCCATATGAATATCACTATAAGATACTGTCATCAGGGAGACCTCTTGTAGAATATATTATGTCATACCGAGAGCCCTTAATTCACTCGAAGTCACTAAGACAGTACAAACCCTTCACCGAAAGTCCCTCACAAGACTTAGTCACCAAGACTTGACGGGTTCGCTGAGACACCATATCGATAGCCATGAGTTTCACCGAAAGACCACGTGACCACTTATGTTTGCCGAGACCTCTAGAATGTCCTGCAGAAGATAAATTTCCAACATTGGTCGGTGTGACATTGAACACTCGCTATGACATCATACTAAGAGAAAAACTCATGCCGATATGACTCCTTCTTGTGTTGGTCGGTGTGACAAACCAATATCCCTGAGACCTCACAACGGGAGACTTAACTCACACCGAAGGAAAACCAAAGAGCACCCGCCGCCGAGAGACTTCCACATGCACTTGTCGGTGAGACCAAGAGGAGTTTGTGGAGAAATCTCCCTGACATAACAAACACTAGCTGACAAAGATTTCAAGGAGAGAAGCTGGGGTTGCCAAGAGGTTATCCTGAGCGCCAAAGGTCACAACAAAGGCAACGCAGGGCCGGTGAAAGCAGTAACAAGTGGCCGGTAACAAATGAAAAAATGGGGCTCGGGGGAACCACTTAAGTTAAAATGAACCAAGCGGATAGGTCACCAACAAAAAGAACAAACGGCTAGAGGAAAAGGAAGCCGCAAACCCAAAATGATCCCACTCCCACCTCTGCAAAAGATAGTGGACACGGAGTTGGAACCAAAACAAAACCAAAAAGCCATGGGGGTAGAGACAAAAGGAAAACTGGCGCAAGCGGAGCCAGGGCCAGGAAAGAGATGGAGCCAGAGTGGGGGAAGAAATGAAAACCAAAATGACCATATGAGACCAAAACCCAACCCGAACCCGCCTCCACAAAAGACAAAGGAAGGGAGATGGGAGCGGAACAAAACCTGAAGTTGGAACCCTGAAAAGGTTTGAAAACCCATTCTCATTCCGATCTCGCGCCCGCTAAAGGAAACAAAGAAAAAAACAAAGGGAAAAATGCGGAGAGGAAAATGACCAGCGACCGACATAGGGCAGAAAGGGAAAGAAACTCCAAACATGTGAAATCAGAACCGGGATGGATGCGTGAACAGGAACTAGAACTTCAAAATTTGGAAAAGTTCTAGTTCCATTCAAGCATCCATTCTGCCTCCGATAAAACAAAAGAAAAGCCAAGGCAAGCAAAAGAGAAAGGGGAACCGAACTAAAAGCCCAAAAATGGGGAAAAGAAAAGCCAGGAAAAACCCTAACACAGGCTGCCCCACGGAGAGATGAAAACTAGCACGCTGGGCTCAACCCTTGTGGGAGCCCATTTAACCCACGTGCTAAAATGAAAAACACCCCATAGCTAAAGTTATATCATGAAAAACAAGAGTACACAACTAGACAATGAGAGAACCAGAAATGGCACTAACATAGGCTCCAGTTGGGGGATGTATGCCCCTGGCGGGCATAGCAAGAATTCAGATCACTGGGAGAGCAGACCGGAGAGGCAAAAGGCCAAAAATAGACCAGGAGCTAACCAAATAGGGTTAGCAAAATGCAGCAAAAAGGAAAAGACCAGGAAACCAAACCCTAAAACTATTGTTCATGGAAAAGAGATATACTTCAGGCGAAGTACCCTCATGAATTTTCCATGAACAGGCAATTCAAGAGTCACTTGATTCATTCCTTTGTTTCACCTGATGACACTAGGCCACCAAATGAAAAATGAGAGCCAGCTTTTACCTCTGTCAAAAACTTGATTCTCTATTGCCTTCCATAGACAAAATCTGATAACACTGTCATGAACTGTCCACAAACTAGCTTGGTCACTGGCAAGTTCCACTGAATCACTGTGTTTTCCAATGTCACCAACTGTCTTGTCAAACTGCAACATGCAATCAGACATTGATTTGAGATCACAATCATCATGGCATATCTCCCTGGACAATTCATGGTTATGTTTTACTGAATGCTCATTTGCTTGGACTGGGAAATAAAAACATTCATAGTCCACTTGATCCTTGACATCACAAAAATTTTCATCAAAATCAGTCTATAGTTCAAACTGAAAGCTCTGATAAACAACCTCTTCATTAACATGTAAATCATCACTGCACATGTCAATGGCAAAAAATTCATATTCAGGAGTATCTGTGTACTGGTTATTGCAACATATGCACATATCTTGATGTTCTGGTTCAATGGTGTGCATTGATTCATCTTTCACATCTGCACTCAACTCAAAGTCAAACACCCTGAGTGAGGGCTCAAATAAATCAACATTAGCAGGGACAGCAGGGAGGCAACCAAGTGCATTGGTACTTAGAAGATTAGGAGCATTAAATAGGAGGCAATTGTATTCAGCTTCACATTCCTCAACATGACGTTCATCAGTATGCCCATTCCTCAGCTGCCCCACACATGGATCAAGTGTTTTTGCAGTGTCAACACAACTTTCATCATGCTCAGCAAGAGGAGGCACATCATTGGTGCAATGATGGCTTCGACTTCTACTCATTCTTCCTCTCTTTACTTGGATTTTTTCCTCATCATACTGGTAGTGGGAATAATCAGAGAATTTTGATTCATCCACATCTGTTGTCCAACTGTCATTATCTTCTGAACACGAGGTATGATCGCCTTTTGTATCATAAGCTTGCCCAATAGCAAACAATTCTGGTTCAGAAGCATAACCTGATCCCTCATTGGAATCAACATCATCATCCATGTGAAAAGACTCATGCCTAGGCTCATCTAAGTCATCAAGTAGGAACTGCACCTTGTCATACACAACATGATCAACTGGTTCATCATCAAAGATAGAACCAGAATCACTTGTATCATACCTTGCTTCTTGAAGGTCATCATCAGTGTCAAGGTCGATAGGAGTTTCCCACAACAACGGAGGGTTGTTGTGTGCATACCTCTAGTATTTTGTGGTCAATAAATCTGACATTTGCTCAATTCTCAATGGATCACTGCTCTGATCCATCTTCTCAACCACGTCCTCTACTTGACCTTCACCAAAACTGGATGCAACACCAAACATCAAAACAGGATATCCCAAGATATCTTCAAAAAGATAATCCTCATAAGAGTGGAAATCCACATCTTCACAGTCAAACCTGATATCCTCCAGAGCACTCCATGAATCAGCAACTTCATTTGTCTTCTCATGAAGACTTGTGTCAAGACTGCATTCATTTGTGCACTTGAACTGCTTAACTATCTCATCACATTGTTGATTACGCTTCCCTTCTCCAAAGGGCCAGTCTAACTGATGTTCCTCTTCAGGTTCTTGGCTTGAGAGACTCAAATTCTAATCTTCTGCTTGGGGCATCACCTCTGCAAGTTTTCGAAAGACAACTTCCTCATCATCTGATGAAGCAGCACCTTCAGTTTGAATTTTCTCAACTATGTACCTGTTTGAAGAAGACTGATCATCCATTTTTACAGAGTTGTTATCTTTATCAACATGAGTGCTGACAAATGAAGACAATAGGCTCTGTATATATTCATTTCTCTGCTTTTCAAGACTGTCTAGGACTGTGTAAGCCATCTACATGCTCAATATCTTGAACTCTTTCAACAATGCACTAGATCCCTCTTCATAAGCTTCAAAATACATGTGGATACAACATGGAGTGCTAGGTCTGAAATTCTCTGGGATTAGTGACAAGGCAGTAGCAAATCTATGACTGAAATTGACACTTGACTCCTGATCTTGTTTCCTAATTTGCCTTAACCTTTTGACCAGGTCTAAAGGATCTCTTGCAAATTGTTCTCTATAAGCAGCCACTAATTCATCCCAGCAAGGAAAAGACGTATCAGGGAAACTCAAATACCAGTCCTGAGCTCTAGCTTCAAGGGACCTGACAAAAAATCTCATCCATGCGTCCTGACATTTAAAGGAATGTTTTTCCATGAAGTTGGAAAAACTCCTGATATGTGCATCTCCGCCACAGACATTATATCCATCAAATCTAGGTATCTCCTCATACACTTGAGCTGACATACATTCAACTTTGTAATCAACCCATGACAAATCTAACTGAGCATACAATGGGTCAAGAGAATTAACAACTAGTGTGACAACCTGACAAGTAGATACAATTTGACTGTCTCTAAGCCATTGAAAAATTAGGTGTCTCTCATCCATTTCTCTGAGTCCTCTTTTAAACACAGCCTTCCATTCAGACCTTATCTTAGTCTTGTATATCCTTGAGTCTTTATCAGACTTAGGAAACCTTTTGACAATCTTTTTTATGGCTTGATGATCCATAGATATTACAAATCAAGACTCACTAACTGTGCACAATTACAACAATGACTAGCATATGACAGTACAAGTGGATGACCACCCTCAGGGTGTACAAGTACATTCTAATCATCCACACAAATTGAGACTTTGAGCACTAGACAACAATCTTACAATGGAACTACAACTACATTCAATAGATCCAGCAAATGGAAATGTGCTAACATCATTTACTATCTTTCCCTCTGGCAGTGCTAAATCACTAAATAGGGAAACAAAATTTCTTTCTCAAATGTTCAAATACATGAAGAAAACCTGGAAACGTTGCAGCTCTGGAACATTCTTCAAATCTTCAATGGGTTTACCTTGACAGAGTCGCCACCTCTTTGCAGAGGACAAACTTCAAATGGTATGAAGCTCACTTACATGTAAATTTTCTCTGAGTTCCATATGACAGAGCACCATAAATCTTGTAGCTTTCAGGTTCACTGCAACAAAAAATTTTCTCCAGGCTTGAGATTCTTCAAACTTTAAACCTAACCAACATGGCACACAAGGATATGACTCTATTGCACACAATATGACTCATAAGGCTAGACTCAGTTTGTCCCCATCGGAGTCCCCATCTTGTTGGTGACTTAGATGGGCAAATGAGAACTCACACTAGAATCTCAAATTAAAATTTTCTTTGTTATATCCCCAGCGGAGTTGCCATCTTGTTGGTGGTTTTTCTGGTAAACCAAGTTGGTCTCCTATTCTACCTATGGAGTAGCCATCTCCAATCAAGGGAAGCTCGGAGGACCTAGACCAACTGACAAGATTCAGTCAAAGACTGATATCTTTTGCACTTTAGGCTCTGCAGAACTAGGGCGGGTATACCCACACAATGCCTCAAATAAGACTAGACATTGCTTTTTATAGCAGATGACTCCTGATGCCAAGTATTGAGAACCTCAAATAGGGCTAGATTCTCAATAACACAATACTTGCAGCAACTAGGAGGTAGGGCAAGACATCAAACAAGATTGATTAAATAAAATGAATGTTCTTAAACAAGATAACTGAAACCCTAAAGACAAATAGCATATATCAGATCAGTGCCATATCCATTGGGCTAGGAGTCAAGACAATCTCCAAACAGAAGGAATGGTTACTTGGACAAATAAAGCCTATGTGAAACTAACCTTATTAATCCCACAACTAGTGATCAGATCTTAAAGACTAGTTATCAAATCCTTCAATCATACATGTAAATTTCTAAGATGATGAAAGCAATTTAACCTGTTCCTTGAACATGAGCTATTATCAAAACAGACAATGCAAGAAAGTATTACAAAGGCTAATGGAATGATCCTTCTTGATCACTTCTACTAACAATTGATCCGGTGGATATTTTTAGTGGAAATTGAAGTGTCTCCATTCTCTCTAGAATCTACACCATTAGAAAGATCTTGGCGTCTTGATTCTAATGCAACTCGAACGGAGCGAAAAGGAGTTTGTTTGTGCAAGTTATGGCTAGTCAAACCTTGGGTCAAATTGGGATCAAGGGGCATCCAAGAAGTGGAAAAAATGACCATCCTAGAAATTGACAAAGCCGGCATCATCACGAAGAACTCATCAAGACAATTTTGACGGCGTTCGTTTCATCTAAATATGACATCGTATGCTCAAGATACAGCTACTCAAAGTTTCAGTTGACTTTTGAGGTGGACCGTATGGATGCCGGTCGCCAACATTCCCCGGTATCGCATCTGATAGTGAAGTGGACAAGTCAGTATCCACCATGTGGCATCCATGTCATAGTTGTACGGATCCAATTAGAAGCTGACACGTGGCATCCGTATGCCACATCATCGCCTTGGTCACTGCCCTCACATTCCATTAATATCGACATCCCAGTCAGCAGACATGTCAGCAATTTGGGCCAATAGAAACTCGCCACGTGGCCTCTGCTCTCTTCCGCGGACAGTTGGAACAATTTATTTGTTAAAAAAGTTGTTGGGGGATTCGAACCCCCAACCTATCACCTCCAAACTTAACTCCTTGCCGTTGCACCAAATCCGCGGGCTTTGTCTATAGTTGGCGACCGGTTTTTTTTGTTATTCGTTTGTTTGAAATTCATAAAAACAAAGTAACGGCCGGTGGTTTGAACCCGTAACCACCGGCCCAATAAAACCTATTGCCACCGATAAGCCATTTGGCGGGTTTAGGATATAGATGGCGTCGGTTTATTTTGTTGTATTGTTGAAGCCGAATGCCTTAGATTTTAAAACAAACTCCTAATTTAAAAATAAAAACAAACAACTTCCTTTATGATGTAACCTCCTAAAACCAACAAAAGCCCGAAATGAATAAATAAAAGGGCTAAAATAAAGATTAGGGGGATTTTTAATGATTTTTATGTAAATAAAGGAAGATTTGAAGATATTATGGAGAGATAAGGAATATTTTGTAAATCATATGGTTTTATACCATGTTGAGTAAATTTTTTGTATAAAAAGGGGTTTTAGGAGTGAGTTTGAGATAGAGAATAATTAGAATTTTCAAGTGAAGGGTGAAGCTGTGAATCGAAGAGCAAGGGAGTTTTCTTAGAGATCTTTTGAAGACTATTCCACACATCAAGGGCATGTTTTTGCTGATGTGCTTCAAGGGAAAAGTCTTGGTGCAATTGTAATTTTGATTTGGAGATTAATCGGATCGGTCACACTCCATTGGAGCGGACCCGGAGACGTAGTCACATTTGTGACGAACTCCATAATCAAACGCTGTTTGCACTTCTCTTCTTCTCTCTCTCTCGTATTCAGTTTCTCTTTTGAAGTTTTAATGCATAAATTTGTTAATGTATGCATGAATTCAAATTTCGTAAACTTGGAATAATCATTGTAAAAGTTTAAGCATTCAATACTGCATATAGTCTAGATCCTATACAGATCAAGTTGGTATCAGAGCTCAGTTGACTATT
>VDFB02202862.1:0-11474 GCA_007258455.2 Sequoia sempervirens | reverse complement strand
TATACACATCTATTTAGATATAGCAATGTACATATAAATAGATATATACATGTGTACATATGGATATATATCTAGTTATATGTGTTTTTTTAAATGTGTAGACAAAGGGGGAATTCAATGCATATATGTACTTAATCATTTTTATTCTTGCTGGTGTATATCCTATTGCTTGGATAAGAAAGGATGAAGGGATCAACTAGCAACATATACAAATATTTGCATATAGGTATATATAGAAATATAGTAAAAATTGCATGCATACATATATAAGAAACCTCAAAGATAAATAGATACATATAGGGATATATACATTTGTATTTATATCATTTTTATTCTTGTTGTTGTATCTCCTATTGTTTGGAGAGTATTAAAAGTGGAATGGTTATACCCATTTTCATTTAATCAAATTAGTAAAATTGTTGGTAGATTATCAATATTTCTAAGTTGTCTACCAGTTGCCATTGGATGTTGCAATACATTAATCTTTTATTTTTATTGTGAAATAGAGCTCCCAATTAGTCAACTATAATTGCAACATTTCCTCCCTGTAAAGGTTCCCACAACTATGTCTGCGAAATTGGGCTTTGTGGAGGGTTCTCTAGAGCCCCCCAAAATTGATTTGGTGACATCCCCCACATGTTATGCTGCGGAGTTTGGCTCTGAGGGTTCCAACCACCAGCCTCTAGATCCTGATTCTGTAAGTTTACATTTCCTATTTCTTATACCTATTGCAAATTTGATGTTATTGTTTCCTTCCTCTTTTGTATTCAACTTGAACATTTCCTTTCAGTTTCTTTAATTTTACAATTCTCAAATACAGAAACACACACCACATACCCTTTCCTATTTATGTTTCTAGTTTTATTGGCCTTTAGGTGTATACACACACCATGGATGACCCTAGTAAAGCATATAGATGTGGAAGTAGATATGCATTGATCTTTTCCAGCACATAAAAACTTCTCTTTGCAGCCTTTGCTTTCCTTACTTTTTTTATCCATTTGGACGATCAAGTACATTTTCCTAGATTGAACTTGTCTTTGTAGGCTGCAAAGAAACAACCAACTTTGACTTCATTTTCAATTTGTTCCATCTATGCTGGAGATGTCATTCCTTCTCTGGTCCTTCAAATCTTGTCCTTTAAAAACTTTGGCAGTGATGAAGGGCAAGTTGAAGGATACAAGGTTGTCTTGTCTGATGGACACCATATGCAAATATGAACTCTTCCTTCCAAATGCAATGACTTGTTGTTTTTAGGTGCCTTGAAAATAGGGTCCCTCGTATCTTTGCAAGACTATGTTTGTGGAAATGTCCAAGATTCAAGGTGGGTTGTGTTGTTTTTTCTGTATTCTTTAAAATTCTCTTTCTCCTTTGTATGTGCCTAATATAATGTGTCCAATATATTATTTTCCTTTTTTTCAGGGCCTTAATCATATTCAACTTAGTTGTCATTATGTCAAATTTTCAAATCATTGGAACCCCTAGGTATCTCTTCAAGCACCAAGAAGAGCAAATGTTGGCCCCTGAGTCACCTTCTCCTAAACGAGCCCCTAAATTTGGTGTGCAACTGTCCCCTCAACAAAAAAACAATCCTCCAAATGTCAACCCTATTAAAGCTTTGAAAATTTATCAAAATGTTTGGATAGTCAAAGGGCATGTAACACATATTAGAGAGATGTACCATTTCCATAAACAAAGAGGTGAAGACCAACTTTTCAGTTTTGACATTATAGATATGGAGGGGACAAAAATTTGCATTACTTGTTTTGATGATATTTCTGAACTGCATTATGGTCAAGTTGAGATAGGTGTAACTTATTTAATATCAAGAGGTTTGGTGAAGGAAGCAAATAAAAAATTCAATAAATTAAATAGTAATCTGGAAATTGTCTTGGACAAAAATTCAACATTAAAATGGTGTAAATATGCCATCTTTGTGCCAAAAAAAGCCTCAACCTTTGTGCCAGTTAGTGAGATAACCAATTATAGTGATAATAGTTTGGTTGATATTATTGGCATTGTAGTCCATGTCAGCTACATATCAACTGTTCATAGGAAAAATGAATCTGAAACAATTCGGTGAACTATTAAACTATATGATATCTCTACTTGTTTCATTGATGTTAATTTGTGGTGCCCAAGTTGGCAACAAAAAGGTGATGTCTTGGAGCGGATGTATCTTTTTGGTGATATAGTCATAGTTGCTATGCGAGGTGGCCATGTAGGCTAATTTAATGGAAAAGTTATCAACACATCAACAACAATAGTCCTCAACATTAACCCTTCTATTCCAAAGGCAAACACTCTCAGATCCATGGGCCCAATCAAAGTATAACATATGGTTTCATCTTCTTCTACACCTCGTAGGCTTCATTCTTTAAATGATAAAGTTACTATTGCATTCATCTTGAACAACATCCTTGGCTTGCCAGAAACTGTTGAAGCCATCTTTAAAGCAACCATTGAAATTGTAAAAAATGAGTCTTTTTGTTATCCCGCTTTCCCCTTGCTAGTTAATGGGAAAGAATGCAAAAGAAAAATGCACATGCCCCTATCACTCTCCTACAAGGATCTCCCAACTAGGCTTCTACAAAACATAATTCAGAGACTGGACATCTAACCTAAATAGCCATTTGATCATCATGGAGGTGCATTTAACTTGTCAACCCTAGGACGTAGACTTGAAATGGGTCAACATTGTATGTGCACTAGGAATTCCTAAGTAGCCATCTCTAATCTATAGCTAAGAAACACACAATACTGAAAGTGAATTGCAGGAAAGGAATAAAGCAAATGCTAAACATTAACCAGCAACTATGCTAAGGAAATGCATAAAAAGAATAAAGATCTAGGCAAATAGATAGGAAACTACTCTGTTTGTTTTGGCTATAGGAATAGACACAGAATGGACTTCTAGTGGCTAGAGGAACAGTCAATGCCAGATTTTGAACTAAGCACCTAAACAAAAAAAGGCCCACTCAAGCTAATTACTCAAAAGAAAGGATTACCACCAAGGGCCCCCTTGGATGAGTATCCACTCAAAACTAATACAAACTCAAATAAATACCCAAATTCAAACTATCATCTCATTCATTGAAAATCATGTAAACAAAGTAATAACATGGTTGTATGAAAAGTAGAATGCTCAATACATCAATGTCATCTTCAACAATAGTCAAGGACTCGAATTCTCCGTAATCCAAGCATCCAAGGGTTGAACCTCCTAAAAGGAGATTCAAAACTACATTTATTCAACCATCTAAATAGGGTAGTCAACTCCTACTAACCGAGAGGATGCCACGGGAAAGCAAGAAAAGAAAGCGTAGGGAGCCATAAACAATAAGGAATCCCGTCAGCCCATGCATTCCTAATTGTGTGGACTCCAATAAGCTGCAGTAATGCCCATTGTTCACCATAAATACAAGGTGGTTAAATTGATTGTCATGGGAATCTACCACCACCATCCTTTTTAGCTAACTTTTTGAATGATTCCCTTGTATGATCATCTATCGATTTCCTTACTGACTTAGCATCCACCAATTGTGTCTTGCATGACAATGTTAGTACACATAATAATTGTATATCTTAAATCACCTTAGAGAACATTCATCAACCACACACAAAATCAATATAGATAATCTACATAATATGTTAATGTCATTAAAATACCACAAGGATAAGATAAACCTAATGTCAAGGGTTTAAGGGAAACATTATACAAAATATTAAAATTTGACAACTAAGGTTCATGATAATGCCAACAAATAAACTATAAACTCTATGAAAGATTTAACCAAAGACTAAGCTCATCATTTTCCCCCCAGCCTAATGTCTCATTGGTCCTCTAATAGAGGAAGGGTTGTTCCTTTGCTTGGTTAAGGCTCTGAAGTTTGCAATAGAAAGCTAACCAATATCCATTGTTATAGTACATGAATATGGATCCCAATAGAATCCTTATAGTCTATCAAATCTATTACACCTTGGCCTTTTTGTATGAGCATCATGCTAGTAGAATATATAGCTCGATATAGGCCACATAAGAATGGGTGGTTGGAAGGTTAGAGGAAGCCAAAATCTTGCCTTTTCTCTACCAAGTCGGATGTACCTGTTGATTCTCTGTAATGTTGCAACATAGTTATGAATAGAGTGGGGCTCAGCTTGCTTCAGCTCATCTGTCAAGATATTCCATCGTTGAGCTAGATATCCTCACACAAGTTCCTATTTTTGTATTGTTTTGACCTCATACTCAGTATAAACAACCTCAATCTAGGGCATTATTCTATTGCCATAGCTAGGTCTGAGAATCATTCTGATCCATTCTCTGTAGATATCCCTTGGGTTACTCAACTTAGCCGTAATGGACAACGAGATAGTGGATTCCATTCTCCTATAAGCATTGTTCTATTCCCCAAATTAATTTCATTTTGTGCCCAGGACATAAATGCTCTCAGCTGCATATCCCCAACATATAGCAATGGTTTCCACTCATGATCTTGCATGATAGCATAATTGTGTAGATAAAATTCACATAATATATTTTTCATTTCAGGGGAAGCAATTCTGTAGGCATTAAAAAATTCAGTAGGAGTTTCAATGGAGGGATTTAAATTTGAAATAATTTTTGATAACTTGAAAGAGAGATATTTCTCTTTCAAGTGTAGGGCATAAACCCTCAGAGGAGCTCTACATTCAATAATTTGTGGCACTAGGGTCACAATGCTATCTAATTTTTCCTTCAAAACGGAAATATCCTCATTTTTTTCTTCAATAATCTCATTCCTCTCTTGGATTTTCTTTTTCATTTTCTTCTTCTCCTATTTCCATTCCCTCTCCCTCCTTTCCATTTCTTTCCATAAATTTATAATTGTTGTATGAATCATAAAATTGGGATGGTTATGGATTCCTACCAATGTTTTTGTCGATGGTCACTCTCATATACACTATCTGCATGTCCTCAGTGTGTACAATTGTCTGTGGCTATAGGGGACTACTTCTGCATCCCCTTTCTACTATGGACCTCTTGTCTCTATTACTAGCTCTATGCTAGCTCTTGTTACATTTTAGGTTGTGGTTGTAGGAACTCCTACTCATCTTTTAATTCTTCTATGGTACTAGAAAGGTCTAGCAATGTCTTTGTTGCTTCCTCAAAGATACCTTCTTCCTTCTCTTCAACAAGCCCCTATGCTAGTGGAGCTTCAATGTCCTTATGTGATGTCCCATCATGCCTTAGGCTTTACTATGAAGGTGCACAAAAATCTAGCCCTATTGGCTTTGGCCTCCTAGAGGTGCTCATACATTTTCCCTTGGCTACAAGATGAATAGGGTCAGCCTTCCTTTTTCTAGCACTTGGCACCTCTTTTCCTACAGGCGGGGTTTGGCCTTTTTCTTTTTCTTTCCTTGCTTTAGCTTCTTTCTTCCATGCCCTAGTTCTGATTAGGGTTTTTAGGGGGACATCATCAGTAGACTCAGATGGAGAGCTTGCTCTTTCTAAATTTTCTGACTCAGAGGAACTAATATTTATGGCTTTTTGTACTTTAGGAGGATTTATACTAGAGCTAGCACTAGAAGTCGGAGAAGCAGGGGTGGCTTCAACTACACTTAATATTCTGCTAGACTTACGAGACTGAGGTATAACCCTAGGTGGAAAATTCCCAACATTGGAAAATTCTTCTTGACGATAATTTTGATTAACTTGAGAAAATTCCTCCCAAAACATTCCAGACACATCATGCAAAAATTTCTTAACTAGAAATTTTATTAAGCAATGGTGGGAGACAAAATTATCCCTACCTTTCTTGGTTTCAACCACCATCATCGAGAGGATATTGTATAAGACATTGGGCACATTCATCCTCCTTTCGTGCCTCAGGTGGATTATGAGATTAAAGTGTACTAAATGTAGGTTTGATAATCATCCCTCACAGGTGATATACTTGATAAAGTTCATAGCTTCCTGCTTCCATGGTTTAGGAAGAGATATTCTTTTCACACCCTACTTGTCAATGCTAATTGGTGGGTCGCCATGTATTGTGAATTCTGCTCTGGCCAACTTGGCATCCCTAGAGGTAGGGTGAGGTTCACCCTTAGTAGGTAACCCTAAAATTTTTGTACTTCTTTCTTTGTTCACCACCACTTCTAACCCCTTTACCACAACTTTACCTTGCAATAATGTTTGGGCGAATTCAAGTTCAATTCCCTCGTCAAAGCCATCCAACTTCATGAAATAGTCGAACCATCCACAACACTAAAATTATTCTAGACATTGTGCATCTTGCAGCAATGCATTATGAATTGAGGGCTCATTCTGAATTAAACCACCCCCCATTACTATCACTCAACAAAATTTCCTTTTGCAATTTTGCTCTGAAAACCACCACCTTACTACTAAATTTTTACTGCTAGTGCCAACTGAATTTCCTTCTTTGTCTCTACTTTTTACCATTTTCTACTTACATGACAAGACAATTAAGGCAAGAAAAGGGTGATAAATGCGAGTGATAATGGAAAATATTGGCAACTCAGTTAACATCACTTCACACATGTGAGCTAGATTTTCAAATCGACTGGTTTAAACTTTCTGATGTAACCTGACTATGATTTGACACACAAGGAGTTTATTTGCATTTTTTTAATTTCCCCCCTAGCCAAATTTTGGACAGTTGTCAACATATGTGGGAAGAGAGTGGCAGCTTGACAAGAAATGATGACATATTATGCAATCACCTATAATAATGTGTGATGATTAAATAAATGCATTCAAAAGGTAATTAAGAGATGATAATTATTGTGTACATACCTAGATGAGCGAAGGATGCATTTGCAAAGATCGTGGAGAGAAAGTAATGAATTTCCTTTCTTTGAAATGATTGAGCAATTAATGAAGAGTGAAGTGAAGTGGAATGAGGTGGAATGAAATAACAGAAGAGAGAGAGAAAGGTGGTATGGATGGACAGATGGGCAGATGGGTGAAGAAATGGATTTCCACCTTGGTGGAAATCTTTATTATGAAAATGTACGTACCTTAATTTAGCCAAAAGGTGGGTCATTAGGTCAACCAACTCTGGCTACAAGAAGCTCGTGTACTGAATGTTGAGTGAATTGCTACAGGAGCCCATCCCTGGGGGCTAGCTTAAGTGATTTAAATCCATCAGGGTAGATGCCAGTGAGTTGATACTTTAAGTCATCTAACAATATCCAATCATCTAGCTGCAATTCGTGCTCCCAATCATGCCATCGCATCCTCTAACTTTGTATTACTTCAATATGGTATGCAATTTTCATCTTAATCAAATCATCTCTAATGCATGATCAAAGAATTACCTTTTGTAATTCCATTACACAAAAATCACTCACTTCCTAATTTTTGGTATGATTAATAACAACAACATCCACTGGCTATCATAAATAAGGTAGATAGACCCAATAGTTATCAATTTCTACAAATCTATTTTGACAATTTCTCTCAATACAGGGTTGATTTCTTGTTGAGGTTGTGCTACTAGTTGACAATCAACTCTGATATAGATCCTATGAATGCAGAACTTAGGATTCAAACCCTTCATGTCATGGTAGTCCCATGCAAATGCATGCTGATGAGACTTCTGCAATTGTTTGAGTCCATATGGCAGCATGGTATGGAATATGCCTGTTGCTATAGGAAGAGTGGTTGTAGGAAGATCATCTATAGGATGAGTAGTTGTAGGGAGAGCAGGCAGAAGTATTCTAATGGAAGTAGAGGATGATGCTTGCCCAACTTCATAACAATTTTGGATTATGTTAGACAACACTTCATCTATGTCTTGAGATTGCAAGAAAGGACTTCTACCTAGCGTCATGAGTTGCACCACCAAGTTAACTTCCCTGGCTTCCTCATCAATATGTGGCCGTAGAGAGAAAATTATGAGGTCTGCTGGATGCTCCCAAGAGTCTAGAAGATCTTCTACTACATCACTAGGCTTGATAGTAGAACTATTAACAAGGTACAATACATTAGGAGTAGGCCTTATACATTCAATGTTTAGCTGCTGCAGGATGTGCTCAGTCATTGTATTGAAGGTTGCCTTCAAGTCACTCTGAGAACTCTTTACTTGATTCTTTTGTGGATAATGACTACTACTATAGGGGAATCTACATCATTGTAATTTGGAAATAAATTTAAGCATGATGCCAACAAGTTATCTCGGGTCATTGGCTGGACTGTAGTCAAGTGTTTCTTTACTCCCTTCCTAGCTTTGAGGCATGCTTCCTTGGATCAGTCTCTACTATGTATAGGTGTTGAGTATAATTCACCAAGAGGGGATGAATCAAAGTGTTAACAAATAAATTAACTCTTTTTATTTATTTTAATAATTTTTAGATCATGAATGAACTTATGCAATATAAATCAAATGAATAGATAATGAACAAACACATATAAGAGATTGACACAAATATTTTCTTGAGTGGAAACCCTCTTGGGGAATAAAACCACTTGAACTTGGCCTCATTGACCTTATCTAAAAATATTCTTTGTACAAAGCCTCACTGGTTGATCTGTCTCATTGACAATAGTGCTATCTCACTGATAGTCTTATAGTGCTATCTCACTAATAGTCTTTTGAAATGTACAAATATGAAAGAATTGTAAATACAGAGTTGATCTCTATTTCAATAATTACATACTCTGTTCTCCAATGACCTCAAAATCAGAGTCATAAATCCCAACTACTCAAAACAATATATATATTTCCTTTATGAAACATATATTCTATTTTTTCAAAATCTCTCATCATTTTGAATGTGAGAACAATGAAGTATTTAACATGTTCTCTATTCTCATTAGGAAAACCCATTTGAAATAATTTAATCACAAACTTCCATCCTTAGTGTAACCGCTATTAACAAGTACTAGAATGATAATGATATTGCTACAATGTTTTAAACAATATATGCTTACTAAAATGTCATAATAATCCTTTGTATATAACAAAATAACAATGTATGAAACACTGCAGATTTTCCACAATAGATAACAGTAATGCATATTTTACACAACACATATATGACAAGGCCTTTAATCTAAATCAAATTCTTTTATTATTGGAAGAAACTAAATATTTTCATCCTTTATAACTAAACAAAACAACTAAACAAGGAATGAAACCACCTCGAGAATGCCCCCAAAGAACGTTGATAACAGTATGATGAAACACTACTTTGTTAATTCTTTCGTAATCCATTTCCAAACACCAAATTTGCCACAAATAAGACTGGAATAACCATTTTGTTGAATCTGCATTCTCGGTGTCACCATGGCAGCGGTTTCACAAACCCTTCTCTGTCCTAACTAGAGCATGAGCCAAAAGAGATGAAGAATGAAATGCATATCATAAGATAAACCTTCGGTATACCATTTTTAGGGTTATGAAATATTATACATTTTGATGGGATTTTTATTCCATTTCAAACAAAAAGAAATCTTATAACCTTTTATACTTTCTTTCCTTTTTAAATACCACATGTTAGGCTATGACTTTAGATGGACCATGCCACCCAAACCAACTTGGAATGGTATGAGAAAAAATATCATATGAAGCAATGTAACCACTAGACACCTTTTGTCTAGCATAATGTACCTATTCATAACAGATTGAAGGCATATATATGAAACAATCAACTTATACCATTCTGCCAAGAATATCAACTGATCACAAAGAAAATGCCCACTAATAATGTACCATGTCACTCAAGTGACTTTCATTAAGAAAATAAATATCATTACCATGCACCATGATTAATATAAACTGAAACTTCCTTGAACCACTAAAGATTATTATTGCTCAAACAACATGAAGCCTTAAAAAAAACATGTCAGGATATAAATATGCAAATGGACTTTATAATCTCAAACTAAAAACTGATCATATGCTAAGCTGACAATAACCAAACTGTGAAATATATCAATCACTGAAATATGCCAAATGGAAGTGATGATGCCAAGATAGATTAGAATAGACATATAAACTCATGCAAGAAGAATTGAACTAAAAGATCACCATGTGCACAACTTGATACCTCAACTTTGGTGTTGGCGGACATTAATGCCACTAATACTAAGGGACAATAATAGAACATCCTTTATGGTCTGAAATAGGGATGTTCAGACACATATATTCCCTTAGCTGACCCATTGCATCTTCCTTTGCTTCTCTTTGTGCTTGGCAATTTCCCCACTTTAAGGAAACAGTAGCTCTTAATCAGCATTCACTAAATAATAAGACCATATGGAGGTTCTTGTTATTCTTCCACAAGTAGCTCAATGATAATCGTGTATGAACTAATACAAGAGTTTCTAAACACAAGAATATCAATTTTGCACCTTTCGCCATCATATGTAGGGAATTTATTTGGATCAGAAAGGAATATTAGTTGTAGTTGTGGTGTGTTATTTGGGTAGGGTGTGGGTTGAACTTGTAGCTAAGTAAGTTTGTGTGCATTAATAGGTGGAGATGTTATGGTAGGCTGCTAGGATTGAGAAAATGGTTGCATGAAACTGATCACCTAGTTTGGCCTAGAAAAAGATAATGGACCTAGTATCATACCTTGCCTTGGAACCCAAAACTTCCTTTGTGCATCATAGTAGACTTGTTCTTTTTCAATTTTAGGTACTATCAATATTAGCTACCATCTTGCATCTTCGGTCCTCCTCCTTTTGTCTGTAATGAGGGAAATATTCTGCCAACGTTGCCTCTGCCTCTTCTTATTTGTCTTTGGCCTAAAGTGTATCTAGCTGAGTAGTTACATTAATTTTAATACTCTACATGGAGTCTATCAACAAATCAATAATCTCCATCCTTGGATCTTCCCTGGGAGAATATTGACAAATTCTCTCTCCTTTTGAAGCTTCTCTGGACTAGTCCTAACACATTTTCTTGATATCCTCCCAAGAAACTTCAGTGATATCTCTTTCTGCCATCAAGTCCAAAGGATCAATGTAACTCTCATTAATTCCCTTCAAGAAAAAAAACTTTGAGATCTTTCATTGGGTATATGGCACAAAGATTCCTATATGTAGGACAAAAACCTTGAAACATAATATTCCAAGCTCTCATCTTCCTTCTGCTACATCCTAAAATCATCACCTCCTTTTGTATCACTGCCCCAACAATATTCCTTGTATTTTCTAAGGAATTTTGTCTTTATGTCCCCCAAAGTTTTCATGGTATCTTTTCCTTGGATCGTAAACCATCCTAGTGCAACTTCTTTCAAGGTGGTGGAAAATGGCTCAAACCCAGGAGCATCAGTGGTGTGGTCATAATCTTGGTAGAGTAGGTCATCTTTTCTCAAGAGGGTATCACCCATGTCTTCTTGATGGATTCCCAGGGAAGAGGGATATCAATTTGGTCTTTATCTTTAGTGGATGCTTCAAAACTTAATCAAATCAGGGTATACACCAGCTAAAATGGAAATGCTTCTTCTTCTTTGCTTCTGGAAGA
>VDFB02202861.1:0-15680 GCA_007258455.2 Sequoia sempervirens | reverse complement strand
AATCAGCCATTATTGATCATTGATCAAACTGAACAGTGTGAACATTTTTCTGTGTGGAAGTAAAACAAGAAAACAGTGGTTCAAAAATGAGGAATTTGTCTTCTGCACTAAATGAGAAATATTCACAATATGTGCTAGGAAGGAATAAGTCCATAAGATCGAGTATGCAAGAACCGAGAATTGCAAAATTGGCTTATGTTTGACTTCCAAACACAAATTTTCACACTTTTCGATGTTCCAACATAAGTCAAAAAGTATATGTGCGTAAGTTGTAAAGTATACACTTGAATACATGTAACTCATATCTATTGAACCATTAATTTATAATGCAAATATGGACACCATAAATAAAAAAGATTTGTATTAATCAAATAGCCATGTACGCATGTACATCAATATATGTCAATATAAGTATAAAATATAGTTACAAAAAAGCCATATAGGCTTACGAGAATGCCATATAGGCATACAATGTCAAATATATTGAATACAAAATATGTACAAAATTGACATGTAGGCATACAAAAAAGGGCTCTACATTCAGAATTCATTTCTCTCCATGCTCTGGTTCAAATACAATTTTCTTTCCCTTTCCTCATGCAATCTGGATGGTTTATAAATTCACCCATTTCGTTGAGGGGTGCTCCATCAGCTCTCCCAATGATTTAGCTCCTGGCCAAGTTTCAACCTGTTACACAAGTAAAGACATTATATAGAAATTACATTATAAAAATTAATATATTTAACAAAAATTTAATCACTTACAGCTATCCAGAATTCCATCATCTCCCTCAGGGAATATTTGCACGCCGATGCTCAGGTGTGCTCGAGCCCTGTATAAACCATCCGAATAGAAATTAAACTACGAATCAATAATGGTTTGATTTTTTACTAGAACTAGTTCATCTATAACAATGAATGTAAATTGAAATTTAGTAATTTGCTCTATACCTCCCTCTATCCCAGCCATCGAATTTGTATTGCAGTAGAAACACCACATTCATTGCCCTTTGTTACGCTACGGTGGTCAACATCTAAAAATAAAACAACAAATTATTCAATCACAAAATAGTTATTGAATTTGAAGTAATGCTTTGAGTTTGAATGATGTGTAATGTAACGTAACCAACAATATGATTATCAATTTTTTTAAAAGCAATAACTTGGGACAATCACATTGAAAAACAAAAGACCCTTTAGGAAAAATTTGCAGTGAAAAAGCATCAAAACACAATGTAAAATATGAAAACCAATATGAGAAGAAGAGATGATCTAGTCAAAAGGAGCTTTGATAGGAGCCAACTAAGTTAAGTATGACAAATCCAAGTATCACTGTTGCAAGGAATGGAGTAAGAGCCAAATAAAGATACAACGACAATAAAAAATGATGGAGCTAACTTGTCAAGGGCCTATTCTTCAAAACCCTTATTAAACGCTTGCCATAGTTTAAGATATGCAATAAATGTTTGACAATGGAATTAACCTTTTGAGGATGATAGTGATTAAATTGAGGTCTCCTTTTACCATGAAAAGATTGAATATTCTTTCTTTGGCCTATCATTATGATTTTTAAGTTTCCTCACTTGAGTTAAATATAATAGTCAAGTGTTTATACCAAAGATGATAGAGAAAATAATCATGAAAAGGAGAATATGATGGTGATCAATGACAAGGCAGTGGCACATTTGACAGTCAAAAGAGTAGAGGAATGCATAGTGAACATCATGGTACAACTTATGAGATAAATTAAGCCACATGGTTGATGTGCTTTGAATCCTTGCATCTAAAGTTGAAATTTTCTAACATAAATACTACTAGAATTTTAATGCATTGTGAAGCAGATTAAAGCCGGTACCTGCAACATTGAAAATTATCCTTATATAAGAATTCCTCCATCTTGTTGATTGGCTTGTAACACTCTTGATGGTGGTTCTATGAAATCTAATTATGATTCCTCTTCTACATTAGAGGGTTTGTATCCTTGATCTGACCCTTCTGAATTATTAGAATCAAAATCACTAGCTTCCATATTCAAAATTCCCAACCAACATCTTCAATAAATTTATCTAGATCATTAGTAATAGTCTTACAAATTGGTTGCCAATTCAAGTTCATTCTACTTTCATAATACTTTATATCCATGGAGTTCATCCATTCCTTGATGTCATCAAGTGAAGATTGAGGAATGGCATTGCATATATGAGCACATCTTGCTTGAAATTCATTTGAAAACAATAGCCATATCAAATCCATTTTTCCCAACTCCTACTCTCTCAAGGTTAATAATCTCAATCTCACTAAAAGTGATTACTAAGAAAGGTAATTCCACCAACTCTACCAAAAAATTTACCATAGGAACAATAAAAGCAAAGGATTTGAAAGGAACTCCATGAAAACCAAGCTCTCTAAATGGTATATAAAACTCTAGTTCAAAATATTTTAGATGAGGTTGCTCCCATAGCTCTCTTACTTGCTTGAAAAATCCTTGAAACTATGTATTGATTTTATTTTTCCTCTATTCCCTATTGTCTTCCCAATTTCATCAAGATCATACATTGACCTTCTCTTGCCCCTCCCAAAGTTTGGACCACATCCATTACCTCCATATAAAACTCCGGACATCCGTCTTCATGGTTCCCACACCATGATATGGTTATGCAAATGAAAATGAAGAAAAGTAATCATCTCCCTTACTACCGGAAGAGTACGTTTACTGTTTTGATACATGATATCAGCCTCTCTTCCTCATTTCCTCATGGTTGAACATCAAAATCTAGTATGGTGGGCCTCTAGAGTTCTAGTCATCTTTCCTTCCACCAAATGTTGGTCCATTACGTTTGCCACTCTAATTGGTTTTATATTTTTGAAAGTTGAAGTTTCACTAAGTCACCAAAGGTAGCTCTCTCTACCTTTCAAGTTCTTCATTGCTATAGATCGCCTTTTGGGATTTAGTCATTTGTACCACATGGTTGATGTGGCTTAAATCCTTGCATCTAAGGGGTTTAAAACCTTAGGGGCCTTAGATGAGAAAAAGAAGTAATGCTTTTCTTTTCTTTTTATGTGAGGACGTAGTAGTGAGATAAAAGAGGACTGTATAGAAAAATGAAAAAAAAAGACAATAAAATTCATGGACCATACTATATCACCTACATGCTAGCTAACAAGGACATGAATGTAGTCGATTTAGGTATGATAGGGGTATTGCAAGGTATATTTCAGGAATATATAAGAATGAAGAAGAATTCAATGGATCAAATTAGTGTCAAATGCTTTCCTAAAAGATCTCCCACACCCTATTAGGGAATTTAATCATTTCTAAGCATTTTCCACATCCTATGGGAAAGTTTGAGGAGGCTCCAATAGTTGAGAGTTTAATGAGTACTTATAACTTCTTTCCATGCAATCATGATTAGTTAGAGAACATATAGGGAAACTTGATGAGCTATGCAACAAATGAAGAGAATATAGGGTATTTTGACCTAGTCTTAAGTATCTCCAAGCATCTAGGAGATATTGAAGGAGTCTTGGCTGATAGATAGGGTCGAGGATAGAAGTTTTATTTTTGGTTACATTGACATCATGTAGGACATCCATAGTCTTATTCTTGGTTACGTTGACATCACAAAAATTATATAGGATGGAGTAGAATGTAGCTCTACCTTTGTCAATTCCATGTTAAATTTTTATTATATATAGCTTGCTAGTGTAGGAATTCTAAGACAAACAATCATAGTAGGACGATTCTTAAAAGCTTGAATAATAACCTAGTGAACCCATATACTCTTATGGCTATATATACACAAATCTAGATTAAACTTAAAATTCATTAGTTAAGTTCTCTTTATTCTATATTACCTCCGTGAATGTTTGATTAAATCTACTTGCACTCGAAGGTGTTCCCTTGAATCCTTCGACAGTACCCTGTTCAACATCTAAAATAACATATTAAAATACCATTCGTAAAACAATGCTATTAACACATGTGTACTAAATTTAGAATTTTTTACTAACTTTACATACCCCACTGATAGGTGTACTGCAAAAATAAGCAGGCTGATGACTAGTATATCCAGGCTCAACGCTATGACCCTACAATTTTATTAAAATAATAAAACTAAATTAGTTAATCTTGCATTTCACAATCGAAATTTAATAAACTAAATTCAATGAACATGTTGAATTTTACCCGACTGTCAATACCATATGCATCATGCAGAATGTCAGCCACCCCCTCCGTCCACATAGATGCATATGGATCAAGCTGCATAGAAGGATATGGATCCTGCATAGCACCCTCCCGAGGGCCCGTAGGGTCATATGAACAAGTGGCTCTGCAAGATCGACACACATTGCCTCGAAGGCCACCACCTAAAGACTCCCCTGGATTGTGCTGTACAATGGGGCTAGTGTGGTGGATGACACTTCAGTCAAGGGATGTGATCGCCTACAAAGTCTCTACATCAGCACTCTCCTTTGCAACTACAGGCATCACAATCTACTCAAGAGGGTGCCTAGCAAGATGTCGTCTCCCCTGTCGTGTAGGATCCGGCTGTGCACCGGGCCTATCCTGTGCTGACCCCCCACCTCTCCCCTGAAACTCCCTCATATCAAAATAATTCAGGATTTGGTTCAACACAAACTCATAGTATAATTTCCTAAGAAAATATTGGGGGACTTCACAGTTATTGCACGGTGGGTAATCAAAGACCATATACCATCTGTCATAAAAATGGTTCCTAATCTCTCTCTGGTGGTGGTACCAATGGATAGGAAACCTCTTTACATTGAGGGTGATATTTTGATTTGTTCTAGGGTCAGTGAATAGAGAGTACAAATCGCCTTTAGTAATCTTTAAATCTTTAACTTTTTTATATGATAATTTGTCTGCATAATATGCCCTCGATGTTTGCCTCCTATTTTTCCATCCAGATATTTGTTGGGTAATTGCATCCACATTTTTTAACAAATCCTTCAATGAATCTACTAGATGTATCCTTTCTGTGGTTGAAGAATTTTGATCACTCAACCTACTAATAAGATCCTCAACTTCTTTTCTATTGTTTTCAATTTCACTCCTCAAATTTTTTTGAGTGCCAGGAGGGTATTGAGAGAATGGTGGGGAGGCTTGATTTTGTTGAGGTTGATTCGTTGATTTCCTACAAATTAAAAAAAATCATTCATTTCTAAACTTAAACAAACAAAATCAATTTAAAACTAAAAAATTCATAACAAATACCAAATAAAACTTACCTCTTGCATCTCACATCGCGGCACCATATTACTTGGTGGAAGAGCATCCAACTGAAATTTGATGAAATGTGAAGAAATCAATTTCTCAACAACGCGAAAGGCTGTGAATGGTTTTGGTCACATGAGATGAAACCAAGAAAACCAAACGACAAAATGATATTTTGATTGATAGCTTTTTAAAGCCATTACTGACGCTGCTATGTCACATTTTCACTTTTACACAAAGTGCTACCATCTTGGTGCACTTTACCCCAATGTCAATTCTCCGTTACACTGGCTAGTGTTAGTCTCAGGATTTGTGTATGGTAATAGCCCATGCCATTGTGAGCGAAATTTTCCTATGGCTGCCCAACGATACAAGTATTATCGGTATACTTTTGGGGTCATTTTCATTCCATGGTGGCCCACTATAATTATTGATCCTTGCCACAACATAAAGTGGAACATCTGGTGGTCTAGAACTAGGGCTGTAAACTATCTCAACAACTTCACCTAGAGCTCCATTTACAAGTCATGCTTGTGTCCATATGTTGGTTGTCAGCATGATGTGTTACCCTCTACAAAGCAATACTTGCTTTTCAAGTTGTTCATCAGTAGTTGCATTATCTGCTTCAGTCCTAGTGCTAGTTGTAGTACTTATTGCAATTGGACGGTTTAACAATGTTAACATTCTTCTATTGTGAAGTCTAACTAAATCACTGGTAGCAAACAAGTGCATTGAATTGTCGAACATTTCTTTTTCACTGGAGGTGAGATGCTTGTTTGTGCGTGTCATTAAAAGTTCCCAATCCTCCTGTGATGCTTTTGCATTGCATATGTTTTACAATCATTGACGAAATTGTATTTGTTCTGGAGTCTCACCTTGTTAACGAAACAATGTTTCTAAGATGACAATGGTCGTGAATTGGCTCCAGATTGTTTTTGCATTTGAGTGTGATGTGTAAATAGGCTTGTCCTTTATAGGTGGGAGTTGTGCAAGGTCACCAATCAGGATTATTGATATCCCACCAAAATAAAGATGTTGTTGATGCGGGAAGGCCTCACGTAGCCTCGCATCTATCTTCAATAGCAACTTTGGTCCTATGAAGCTCATCTCATCAATCAACATATATCTTATGTGTTTCATCTCTTCCTAAAATGTTAGTAATGATTGTCCATGCAATGGGTGCAGTTCTTTGAGAGGAATTCAAAGCATTGAGTGTATAGTCATTGCATGTATATTAAATGCAGCAACCCCTATAGGAGACAATGTGAGTAGTTGGCTTCGTTGGTGCAGATTGTAACTATCAAGTGTTTTTCTTATGCAAGCAATCAAGTAGGATTTTCCTATACTTGTTGTCCCTTGAACAATCATGTTCAATGGTTTATTTGAGTGATGTTTGCTATGGTTGATAATATGTGTGAGTGCTAGTTTTTGTTTGGATGATAATGTATAGTCTAGGACATCATACTTACCTAGAGCATGCCTTTCATGGCTACATGCTTTTTACATGTTTATGAATTGTGTGGCGATTTCATGAAGCTCCTAGGGCACTGCAAGTTGTTCCCATATGTAGCTGCTATCAAACTCGTGCCTGCCAAGTAGTTCAAACTCATTTAGGTTGTTGTTGTTTGAGGGGCCCATTTGCGAAAATAATTCTCGTTCATTCATTTCTACTGTCCCTTTTTTCCATCTCAATTTTGCTATCTGATTTTGCATCCTCGGTGTTTTTGTCTGAGGGGGCGGTGCAAGGGACATTCCATACATCATATTTGGATGCATTCATTTGCTTCCAATTTGCAATTATTATATCCTTAGTAATCCCTATGTCGATTTCCAAGCTTCAGAAGTGTTTGTACAGTAGTAGCTCGCTCTAATAGAATGTTTCAAACTAGTTTGAGCCCTCATCTAGGATGGTGTAGAACTTTGGGAAAACATTGGCAATTGCTTTGACCTTTCTTTCTTTCCACTTGCATCCCTTGCGACTCACAAAGTAGGAGAAAGATCGTGCAGATTCAAGTAGCGTTGTTGTCTCCAATTCTGGAGGTCGATTAATGTAGGAATGGAGGTAGCTAGGTTGCAGGTGGCTTTCATCTAGTCCTCTTGTTATTCAATGGAACATTTTTTGTCCAACATTCAAAGATTTAAAAGGCCAATTACAAACAATAAGCGACAATTTCTAAAGCATATGGCATGTTTCTTGTGCTCCAATATCACACTTTTCCACACCTTCTGCCATGAATTTTTGGTATGCAATGAGGGTCGGGACATCTATTTTTTGGGTTGTAGATATTCTTGCTAGCATATCAATACAAGTCTTAGATGCTCTCTCTACTTTTGATGCATATTTGGCAATGTATTTCAAAACAACTGCCAGTGAGATGATAGGCTGACAATCTATGTTGGCTCTCCATATTGAAATCATTTCTAGATTGTGTATGTTTATCCTATCATCATTCCACATATTTCTTTTTTTTTCCCCACTGTTGTCATGTGATAGGGTAGATATAATTTTCTCTTTCCATGGAGCTTTGTATCGACACTCTAGTTTTTTCCCCTTCTTTCGCAAGCATGTCCCCTCTCTGCATTTTGTGTGCCTCTAGACATAATTGATGATCTCTTCATATTCATGAGAGGGGTTTGTAGCAAATATTCTTATTGTGTCTAGTAAGTATGGATCGTCTAGCAAAGATCAAAAAATTGGGTTGTTTCTTGTTGATGCAGCACAGGGATTCCAAGCACTGACATATTTGTCAAAGAATTTTCTTGCCTGTTCAATTGCTACACTGTCATCCCAATCAAGTTTATCCATGTCTGGTGCATCATGGAGCCAAATGAATCCATGTACATGTGCAGTGCCACAATGCTGCCACTCATACTTGTACCAGTAATCTTTTGCACTGAGGAGTTTCTCAATGACCTCTTCACGAAACACTATGAATCATTGATGCAAGTATAATGATGTGGTGTGGGGGTTATTGATTACATTTTATAATAGTTGTTTATTTCTTTGCATTCCTACCACTACACCATCCGAGATCAAACGTTGTAGGTCTCACCACTTTGTGTCAGCTGCACTTAATGTGAAGAATAGAGTGGGAGACCCTATTTGGTTGATCATATTTGTTAGTTCAACACAACACTTGTTCCAATATGGTTTTGTGCCCCACATTGAAGATCCAAAGTGCATGAGCTCTTGAGCTAATTATCTATGAGGTAAGTTTTTCAAGTGTGCTCGGAGGTCCTTAATAATGGTTGGCATGGTTTCTTCTACATTTTTTTAATGAAAACTACGGCAAGCCCCTAGCTACGATGCCGCATCATAAGATTAAGCATGAAATATCAAAACCTTGGATGCCTTCCAAATATTTGGTCATGAAATCTCATCAAGTGGAGTGCATACTCATGCATGTGCACTTCCCTAATTTGTGGTTACATTTGTAGTGCAACTCCATTTGGAAAGAGTGTCGGAAATTCCATATCAAGCAACCCCTCAGTATTGTATTCATTTATTGGCAATGAGTTTATTTTAGACCAGTCGATAATGTTGTTTGTGTTGTCCTCAAGGTCCATTGTTTTCTTAATAATTTCTAATTCATGGCATCTATTTGATGGTCTAGCCATAAATGATGATGTATTCATTGTGCTACTTTCAATATTGTCCCCATCATGGTCAATTTCATTATTTGGAACCACCATGTCTTCACTAGTTTCAAGGGTGTTTAGCATATTTGATATGTTTGTTCTTGCTTTAGGAAATTTCTCTAGGTGCTCAAAAATTATTGCAACATCATGATAGTATGGGTCATATTGGACTTTGTATTGCAATGGATCTTTGATATGACTTCTACTTACATAGCAATCGTAATAATGACCTTCTGTATGTAGTCTCCGAACTATTAGAACATTCAACTCTTGTATTCTTCATGGAAGAACTTTTGAAACATCTGTGATATCTTGTGGGAAGCTAATCATGTGGCCACTATATTTATACTACCCTCCAAGAGCGTGGGTTACTTGTAGTACTAGGCTAACTCTGGCAATGAGCATTTCCTCCACTTAGGTGAGTCTTTTCAAAACAAATGGTGGCTCTCTTGGGTCCATGTTGTTGAGTGTAGAGAACCAATGGATTCCTCTCTTAGCGAAACATATTTTACAAGTTGCATAAGTATCAGATGAATGGAGGAGCATGCCTGGGTATCATTCCTTGCATACAATGCATGTTTTTCTGTTGGACAATGCATCTATTCTTTGCCAAAAAAAATTCATTTCCGTCATCAAGTTATCATTGTTGTTGCATGTTGTTTTGTGTTCTCTGTATTGTTGTGTTTGCATATGTTGATATAGGCATGTTTGTTTCTATAAAGATCTATTGTGCTTTTCTACATTTATTTCCTCTCTATGATGAACATAGTAAGCTCGACTTTTCTCACAATCTCATAGTCTTTGGGCTTCTCTTTATTAGGGGCTATTTTGACTTTCATGCGATCTTTCTTGTCACCTTTGAGTAGCTATCTCTTCTCTATGGTGAGCATAGTAAGCTCGATTTCTTTCTTGGTTTTTTTGTCTTCTTACCTCTTTTTGATATGGGTCGTCTGCATTATTCCCTATTGAGGAGTCTGCCATATGTGGGTCTAGACATGTCAGGGTAGATTAGGAATAAGAGAATAGAAAACCCAAATGAAACCAAAATTCTTACATAGCCAGAGTGTAGATGAAAATGTAAATTTATTCCTTACTAGTTCACGAATGCATGTTGAAGTATGAGAAGGAACACAATTTGATGGTAGAAGACAAAGGTGCATATGTAAGCTTCTAAACAAACATGTAAATTTTTTAAATAAAGAAAAATAATATTTTACATATTTCTATCCATCTAAAGGCATTAACATGACATTTTTTCACATAAAAAAGATATCAACATAGTTCTTTACAACATGAGTTTTTTTTGCCATGCATACCATCCATAGTCATACTATACTTGTAAAGAGAACATGGAAACTATATTAGGCTATGTAGTATGACTAGGGCGATCCTATGAGTTGCACAACTAGCTCTGGTACAACATCGGGTTCAATGGAGGGAGAAGCCTTTACATTGCACATTTCTTGGATATTTTTTACCAAAAAACTACTCTCTTTAGTGTAATCTAGTTGTTCAACCTTGGCAATGGTTGCTTTTAAGCGTTTCTCACCATTGTACATTTCAAGGTTACAACGCAATGTGAATACATACTACTTGTTCAAAACACTCCTAATCACCTCCACATTTATGTCAGTAGCTTGATCAAATTGCAGATTGTATAGTTTTTCTATAGGTATGCCCATGAGTTTTGTTGCCCCTTCGTCGAATGCGATCACTCATATAATATTGTGTGGTCCTACAACTTGACTTGAAGTATATACCTATAGTCACAATCAGTAACTATTGCATTACACTTTGCACAAAACCACTTTCCATCATCTGTCTATGATAGTCTTTTCTTGCAAGGCTTGTTACTTGAGCGGGAAGGGCATGCTGGATAGAAAAATGAGTCAGTTTTTATGAATTGTGTTGTTGCCACCAACATGCATTGCAGAGGTTGTGTTGTATTTTGAACCTCTTCACAAATTCCATTGATCGTCATTCTTTTAGCAGGTGGGGGCATGCAAAAGGAGCTAGTAGACGAAACCTAAATGCTAGTGTCATTTTCTTTGAACCAAGTTTTAATCTGCTCTAACTCTTCTATTTCAGGGTCTATCCATAGTTTTGTAGTGGATGAGGTGTTGATCACCTTCCCATTGAATTCAGACACATGCCCATTTCTAATAGCGAGAACTAGTGATTCATGCATGAGGTATTTCTCTTGGAGCTGTGCACCCTCCTTTTCCGCTGATGAACCCCATAAAGTAACATCTATATTTGTGTTGGACATGTCAAAAAAATTTAAAGTCCATCTTGCGACCTCTATCCCATCTCTTCTCCTGATTGTGGTGCATGGATGCACACAAATGAAAATTCCAATTGCATCAGCATTTGAACTATTGCTTTTGCTTACAAATGCATTAAGAGGTGTGAAAGAGTAGTGCTCTTTTGGGATGGAATCATCATCTTCATAGATGGAAACCCTTGTGTCAAGCATAAGAGAAATTTCCAACCTACTATTAAGGTTGTTATAGACTATATTAGCAAGTCGGATCGTGCCTTCAGACAATGTGTATGTAGCTCCTACAATGATTTTATCACAATGGGCATGAGCTTCTTCATTGAAGCACATCACGCATGTTTTAGTTCCTTCACAATCTATGATATTGAAGGTAAAGAGATGGCCACTTCCTTTCTATGTGGTGTAGCTACATATTTCAGACTTCATAGTTACAAGACCTTTAACGGTCCACCTTGGCTGAAATGGATTCAACTTGTGTTATTGTCAATGGGGCCCCCTTCGCTAGGACTGGATTGACATCAAATAGTAGACGTCATGGGGCTAGTCTTCCAGGAAGGCAAGGGTTTTTTCAAGATGTGGCCGAGTCAGAGGATTCTCCTGTTGAGCGCCCAAGTTGTTCAAGATCTTCCGCACATAGGAAAATTGGCTCCCCAACAATAGCATGTGTTGTGTGCACAATGTCAAGGTCAACAATTACAATCCACCTAAATAGTTATAGCGAGATAAAGTATAAGCAACAAAATGTAAGAAGAGAGTAGGTCTCACTTATTTTTGTGCCATATAGAAATCAATTCATAAACATACCGTGTGCTAGTTGATTGAGGATAGCTATATCTTTTCAATTTCACTATGGAGCTAGGTGCAAGCACATTGGATTCTATGTGGTAATTATACTTGGTTGGCAACGACGCTTCGTTCTTGTGCACACCATCAGAGATTTCCAACCTATATCGATTCATATGTGTATATTCAAAGGAAAAACTCGAGATAGTTATGACTTGGACATGAGGTTCAAAAGCCACATTTCCTTCATGCATCAATCTAATTGCATCTGAATTCATTAAGCTTTCCATGGTGTGGGGATAGAAGATAATCTTGCACAAATGTATTAGATGTAAGGCATTGTGTGAAGAAGTCAATAGAACAACCCTTCCATCAAACTATAGCAACTTATTGGTAGATAAAGCCAAGCAACTAAATTCACATGGGTGCAAGGAGCAACATGCCTAGAAAAATTAATTTATGCACATTCTTTATTAACATCTACCTCATTATGTGGAGCGAGAAAAGGAAAAATAGATACTCTCTATGCAAATTCATTATCAACTATACTATTTTTTAGTCAATTATGTACGTGGCATATGTATAGTTTTGATTGCAATAGCTAAAAGATACATGTGTATACTTCAATTAGAATAGATTAAAGATACATGAAGTCAAGAAGACAAAAAATTAACACTTAGAAACATCGAGTCAACTGCCATATTGATTGATGCATATGTACAATGGAAAGGACCAAAGGAAAAAGTAGTAGAGTGGGGGGAAGGAGTTGTACATTCTTCCCACTGGACAACAGATTTTCCAACACCACATATAAGGTTTAACTACTTGTCATGCTAGCAAAAAGAAGGGCTTGGATGATTAATAGGTGGTGTATACATTCTATATCAAGAGGGAAGCCATGTTCCCCACCTTCACAAAAAATCATAAGTTGATGTTGTCATGTTGTGTCAAAAGTGAAACCATTCTCCCCAACACCACAAAAAAAAAACAAGTAGCTATCTTAAGCAAGCTATTTACAATCTACTATATGTCTACTAGGAGTTTTAGAAAATCTTCCTTAATCCTAATACCATCACCCATTCCATACAACGCATCATATTTCAATGCTCAAAGGAAGTCACAATACACATCCAAAACAAAATATGTTGTATGGAATTTTTAAACTGCTTGTTGCACCATCTCGATGTCATGGTTTTCCACATGGAATGCTTCCTCACATGTCTTCTTAGCATCTTCAATAGTGTAATAACAACTTCTCACAATGTTCTCTGTGAGGACTGCAATGTTGCTTTGGTACATGCCAACCCAAATAATAGAAGAAGAGTCTAAAGGTGAGGGAGGAGCAACATTATCTTTTGATCCTGTAATGTTTCCCTCAAACGAGCTACTAGATATGGTGATAATGTCTGCAGGTGGGTGCAAGTTTGCAATCACCTAGGGAGTTTCGTAACAGGAACACATTTGATTATTTGATAACAATAAAAGTTGCATGTGTATGATTCGTAAAAGGACATTTGGAAATGGGGTGGGTAAATGACAACCGTAATAGAAATAGATTCTCCACCAAGAAATTCTTAGAAAATACAATAATGATTCTCTTTATGAGCATGCTTGGAACTAACGAAGGGAGATCTTTTATTAGTTCAATTAATCATATATTTGTAATTAGATCAACAAGTAAATAATAACATTAAAAAAAAAAAAAAAATCCATCTAAGGAATAGATTTATAATTTAATTACAATTTTTAGAAAATAGCATACACCAATAAATATATATACTAATTCCCTTATATGCATAATCAAGATCAACAAATATAAATATATATTAAAATTCCCATTATATTCATGATGTTATCTTCCTTTTAACTATAAGGAAGCGGGATGATTAAATTCAAAAGCCATATATATAACTATTATAAAATTCCACCCACTAAATAATTTTAAAAAACACATTTATTCAAGCACATGTAAGCCTAATCTTTTTAACATGAAAATTTCCTTAGTTTAAGGTCTACAAAATTATGTATTGCAATGAAAAGTAATATAGAGGATATAAAGTGATGTAATTAATAGGAGAAGAATTGTCCACCCAATAATTCAGCATTTCAAAAGTTTATCAACATCATTCATTTAACTAGTTTTTCCACACATATCTAAATACCATGAATCACTCCTCAAAATACATATTTCCAAACATCAAACACATTACTCAATGCAAGCACACAAATGAACAAAGCATCAATAGCATACAATATCCCATAATCCATTCACTCTAAAATTAACCATTTCACTTAAGCACTATATTACTTAGGAATATACTAATCCATCAAGTAAACATTTGACAAACACCCATGAACCAGTCTCTTGATATACGACAAAATACTCCTATGGAGGTACTTCGTTGGGGAAAAACAATAAGGGAAAGTACTCTACCCGAGACAACAGATTCAATCTTCACAAAAGAAAACATCAAGGGAGGCCCCTTTACTTAAAATATATAATACACCTACCAAGTGACCATAAAAGAAATATTTATAACCAACTACACTATTTCCCATAATTCCATTTACCCTAAGCCATCGAATTAGAACCATTAAAATAAGTAATGCACTAATCTTTTCTCATACATTTTTCCCATATTAGGAGAATTTCCACTTGATTAAGTTAAATAGTAATAATAAAATATGAAAAAACATACTTTTAATATTCTAATCTCTTTTCTAAACCCGCACGCTTCTATTTCCATTTCTTTGCAATATTAAATACCTACAATAATACTAAAATTATTACTTTCTCTTACCCAATATCCAACTTCATTTATCTATCTGAATCTTTTTTTTTTTTTTTATTAGACTGCAGGAATCGGGTAGCACGACCCCCTATAAACTGCAGTGCGCGTGGTAAACTTTTTAACATGACCGGCGGTGCTGGCATGACACACCCTCCGGTACCACGGGACGAGGGAGACTAGAACTCGTGACCAGCAGAGCCGCAACGGAATTACTTAGCCAACCGAGCTAGGGCCCCCGCCCTATCTATCTGAATCTTTTAATCACCATATAATTTCCTATATCCATCAAGAAATTATTTATCAATCTATAATTTCACTAATTTCATAAAACAACTAACCTTAACTTTTTCCATAATTCACTTATTTTAACTTAACCACTTAGACAATTAGTTGAGTGTTTAATAATTATACTCAATAACTATATCATTAATAACACAACCTTAATAACAATAATCTAATTTTAATTATCTAAACACATTCTTTAATTATATAAATAAATCAATTCAACCTACTTTACCCAATTGTACCAAGGTCCATTATATATAAAGGTTCATCCAAATTTATTCAACATAAAGAAAGAACCTTCAAGGAAATAAACCTATGAGTTTACATATAGTTTTTTTCATACAATATTCAACCCATAAAGTTAACTTTAAATTAGAAAATGCTGCTCTATAGTTCATTTTAAGAAGACCATGCTAACCAAGTCTCCTGATTACCATGGCTCATTTTCCATTATCTCAGTAATACAAAGGTCAGTCAATGCATAGCTATGGAGATAGAGATTAATACGAATATCCCCGATATTCAAAAATTTAAGGAGGTATAACTATAGAAATTTTTCCATACAAGGGAAATTCTAAGATTGATTCAAGTCTTCTATAACTAATTTATATAGCCTTCAAAATATTTTGTTGAATGGTTGTATGCATTGTTTAAGGAAAATTAT
>VDFB02202860.1:0-13201 GCA_007258455.2 Sequoia sempervirens | reverse complement strand
CCTCTATAAACTTGCACATCTTCCATCCTCTCATGGATTGACAAGTGGCATCTTTCCATTTGATGAATGTTAGTCCCACATTGCTCAAATTTGGACATTCATCTCAAATATCATCTATAAATAAAGAGTTTCATCCTTCATTTAATCATCCACAAATTATGCAAAGTTACCATGCATAAATATCTATCAAATTTCATCAATCACCATTGAATCTTAGATAGGTTATGTAGGTTTTTGGCTTGGAGAACTCTTCAACATAATCAAAGTGGATCAACTATCATCAACACATCAAGCTTGCATCATAGGGATTGGGAAAGGGCCAATTTTCATATCAAATTGGCACAAATTCCCCCATGGGATCATGTGTTTGCTAGTCTAATTAGGATTGAATCTATATTTTATTATTTTATTATGTTCATTATTTTCTTTCCTAATTTGAATTTGGTGAATGGATTTCATGGGTAATCCTTGTTCTACCTTGCGATCTCTAATCTAATGTGTTTGTTATTGTTGTTTTGCAGGTGTTAGGATTGGGGTTCACAAAATTCTAACTTCAATTTATATTCAAACTCTTTATCTTTTTTCTCTCCTTTTGATTTGTTGGCGATTTGGGAGTCACCTATGTCTTAGGGTAAAAAACCATTCAATTTTCAAATGTCTCAACATTTTTGTTGCTTTTAGACTTGTGTCACAACCATGAATATCCCATTGCATCCACTTCGATAAGTAAAATTGCCTTGTAGGATACAAATGCACTTCTAGCCTTGACAACACATGTGATACGATCTATTGATGCTAGAGATGTTGTCCCATCTCTTGTTCTCCAACTAATGTCTTTTCAAAAATTAGGATGTGATCAAAGCCTAGTTGACTACTAAGATAAAGAAGAACAAATAGTTGGCTAAGATTCACCCTCCCCATCCAAATTAGCCTCAACATTTGGGATTAATACATCCCCAAGACAACATAATGCTCCTACAAATATCAACCCTATTAAAGGGTTGAATGTTTAACAAACCAAATGGACAATAAAAGGTTGGGTAACAATGAAAAGGGATATGCACCATTACAACAAATATAGATGACATGACCAAGCATTCATCTTTGACATTATTGGTAGTGAGGGAACAAAAATATGAATCACTTCTCTAATGACATAGCATAATTACATTATGATAGAGTTGAGGTGGGTCGTACTTATTATGTGTCAAAAGGCTGAGTGAGGCTAGCAGATAGGAAATTTAATAATTTGAAAAACCACACATAAATCATTTTGGAACAAAACCCAATGTTCAAATGTTGTTACAATGAGGCCTTTGTGCTAGATAAATTATTTAAATTCATCCCAATAAATGAAATTGAAAATTGGAGTAATAAGAGTTTGATTGATATTATTGGGACTAAGGTGAAAGTAGGAAAGTTATAGACTATACAAAGAAAGGATCAATCTGAAAAAAACCATAGGACTATTAAACTTAACAATTTTTCATCCTTTTCCATTGATGTTGATTTGTAGGGCTCAAATTTGGAAGTAAAGGGTGATGAGCTAGAAAGGTTGTACACCCCTAGTTTGGTTGTTATCCTTGCTATTAAAAATGTGTGTGTTGCATATTCCAATGTGTGCTATAGAACAAAGTACCCTTTGCTTGACATGAGATTAATTAGACTTAATGAGGCCTTGATTTAGGTGTTGTGAGGCATATTATGTGTCCACACTAGGTCTTGGACCTTTGCAAATTGAATAAAATATGATTATTGATGTCTTGTAAAGGTGTTGTAGAGTCTTATAAAGGACTTTTATGCTTTTCTAGACCTAATAAACCTATTTCTCCTTAATTAAAAATTATAAAAAATATTTCATTATATCATCACATCAATATAGAAGTATTGTAAAGTGAATTTAATGTTAAACTAGTGTTGTGGTGTGTTTTACACATTCACATTAGTTCTCCTAGGGAAACCCTTATGGAGCACGATCATTCACCCATTGATCATTCCCCTACTAGAAATGAAGTTCTTTTAGAAGAACCAAACTTTGAATATCAACAACATTTAGCTTGTATTTCTTCTAAAAACTCTTCTCAAAGGGAGAATATCATAATAACAAACAATATGACCATGAGCACACATCCTTCAGCCACTAACCTTTCCTTAGGAGATGATAATCAAGTAGCATTAGAATCCCCTTCAACAACATATCATTCCAATCAAGAATTTTTTTGAGGTTATGATGACACAAGTGGGATCTCCTTTAATTAGTGAGATTCCTAAGTCATCTTCCATTATTGAAAAACACAAAATTTCAAAACTAGCTTGAAATCCATCATGCAATCTACTCATAACACTGTTTTGCAGCCACTAAGTTGTAACTTAGTGACTCAAACATCTAGATTAACACACAACACTCCTACATCATTACCTTTTCCTCATAAATTTTGTACTATTGAAGATCTTAAGAAGAATCCTAATAATATCTCTATATGGGAACTCATTCAGCTCTAACCGATAGTCAAACTTGTCTTTTAGGTATGTTCAGGATCATGATGGGCCAAAAAGTGGCAATATGATGGGTATTTGTAGGGTATGTGGCTGACAACTTTTTTTTTACCCAAAATTGATGAGATGAAAAGGGTTTTTAAAGGAGATTCTCAGATTTCCACCAATATAAATTATGCTTTACTTTGAATTTAATAAATAATTATTATTCATTTTGATAATGGGGTTTTGTTAGATTCTACACCTCCTTTCCATAACATTCCCAAAATCTCACCCTCATGGTCGAAAGAGTCATATACAAATAATTCCTTTTTAGACACAAGTTCTAGTAGTCATTGGAGTTTCACACCTACCTTTAATGGAGGGTGTGCAATATCCCAATATCACCCCAAACAACATTGTGTTCCATTCTAGGCTCACCTTTGTCCTACACTCAATTGGGGGAAAGGGGTCTAATATGCTTTTCCTTGTATGTCACTTGTCATTGTCTCTTTTGACCTAGTCATTAACCTTTCATGAATATATATGAGCAATCCTGGGATATGGACAACATATCTTAAGATTGACTCGCCTATGACATACTACCCTTTCTTCATGATGTAGCTTATCAAAAACATATGACTTAGCATAGGGCTTTCCAACTAAGCTCTCATGTATTCTTCTCTCTTCTACTTTAAAGCAATTGCTCATATACTTACTATTGCTCACAACTGCTTTAAAGTGGGGGGTATGTACATCACCATAATTCATTTTCATTTCTTTGTTCCTAGTGTGGCCTTGTCATTTATATGATGTGTTTATTACTTTGTGGATGACATTGGGTGTGATGTCCTTCATAAGTGTGATCTTTCTTAGCATATTACATTCCTCTTAGTGGCTTGATGCAACACACTGCATCCCTTAAGTTGTGAATTTACTATCCTTTGATTGTCCCTTTCTTGGAAACATTATGCACATTGTTCCCTAAGTAATTGACTGTACATGAACTTAACAAGACTCCTTTGAATATTTTTTTAAATTTTACATTTTATGTTTTACATTTTTTATTTTTTACATTTCTACATTTTCTATGGCCACCTTGCATAACACAACTTGCATGCATGTGGTGTCATCTTGTTAGTTCATGGGTTCTAAACTGTATAAAAATATTTGCTTGTCTCATGAAGCTCGAATTGACACCTTTTCCTTTTTTTTTTGTGGCACCTTGTTAAAGTTATCACGAGGTATAACTTTGGCATGGTTGAGTGGGAAGCCCACCTAGTGGCATGAATTTTCTCCATAGCCACTTTTTTGTTTGTGATTGCATACCAACACTAATATATTTGACTGCAAAATACAACCCCAAGAAATTAGACAAGCTTTTAGATAGAAGGACCCAAGCTCTTTGTAGTTCCATCACTACCCATAACCCTAAACCCTAAACCATTAACCCTTAACCCTTAAACCCAAAACCCTTAAACCCTCTACCGTCTATCTCTCTCAAGTCTCTCCCTCCTACCCCCTCTCCCTCTCTTAGGTCTCTCTCTCAAGTCTCTCCCTCCTACCCCTTCTCCCTCTCTTAGGTCTTTCTCTCACTCACTCACTCTACTCTCCTTGGGTCTTTCTCCTCACATCTCCTATCTCTATCTCTCTCATGTCTTCAATATCCTACCCTGTCCCTCTCATGGGTCTCTCCTCAGTCCTCTACTCCTCTATCTCATCCCCTCCACCTTAACCTTAAACCCAGCAAAGCCATCTGCCTCTACCAGTGTCCTCCTCCTCTATCTCTCTCCCACTCCCTCCCTCTCTCTCTCTCAAGTCTCTCATCCCACAGCCCTCCTCTCTGAGGTCTCTCTCTCACTCATTCACTCTATCTCAAGTCTCACCCTCCTACCCCTTCTCCCTCTCTTAGGTCTTTCTCTCACTCACTCACTCACTCCCTATATCTCTTGATCCCCTCCATACCCTTAAACTGTAAACCCTTAAACCCTTAACCCTCCCTCCTTCTATTTGTCTCCCACTCCCTCTCTCTTTCCCTCTTTCCATCTTCAATCTTCATATTATGTTTCTTTGCCTTCTAATTTTGCATTTTAAATGAAAAAACTTGGCTTTACACCTTATTTAAGTCATTTAATCCTTTATTTTTGTCTCCAATAGATTTATTTAAAACTATAGACACCATCCAATTGAGCACAATATAGGGAATCAATGTGAATGAATCTCATCAAGAAATTAGACAAGCTTTGAGATTGAAGGACCCAAGATCTTTGTAGGTTTTCAATGAAGATTTAATTAGCCACTAATAGGAACAATAAGAAAAATAGAGATAGAGGGAAAATAAGATTCAACTATTGGTCCATTTTTGTTCAATATAAGTTGTATTTTAAATCATTATGTGTTGTTTTTATAACAAGAAATAGATTTTATACTTCAAATATTAGTCCATATGTATTGTTTTTATAAAAATAGAGACACTCAAAACAAAAATTTGAAGTTCAATAAAACTAATATCCACATAAGGGTAGGCGGTAGAGGTTTAGGAGTTTAGGTTGAGATAGAGAATTGATGAATCAGAAGAACCTAAGGGGAGGAAAAGATAGTTGGAGAGATAGAAAGTAAGAGGAGAGAAAAGATGAGAGAGTGAGTGATGAAGACCTAAGAAGGAGGGGTGAAGAAGACAGAGAAGAGACTTGAGAGAAGAGTAGGAAAGTGAGAGAGAGAAATTAGAGAGGTTTAAGAGGTTTAAGGAGTTAAGGAGTTAATGGTTTAGGGTTTTAGGGTTTAGGGTTATGGAGTCTTGATGAACTAGAGGATTTTAGATTACAGTGTTCTATTTTATAAAAGCAACACATATGGACTAATAGTTGAACACAATAAAATGGACCAATAGTTGAACACTATAACAGTAGAAAATCCTTCACATTTAATGGGAAAATACATGTTATCCAATGTATCTTGATGGAACTTCAAATTTTGTTCCTAATGTTTTTTTTCACTCATGCCCTACCTTATGTCACTACCTTATGTCATGGGCTTTCATGGTGTTGGAAAATTTCTTAGGGTTGGGGTTTTAGCTTTTTCTTCATCTTAAACCCTTGTGTTTACGTAATCCCTTGGTCGGGATCTATTTCACGGTTACCTTTTTTGAAGGGTTTTAAAAACATCTTATGCCCATCGTTCTATCTAGGCCTAGTCCCTTTGGTATTAATATTTTATTTCCTCTATGGGTTTTATTTTCCTAAGTCCTGGTTGGCCTATGCTGAACACTTTTAAAAAAACTTATGTCCTTGTTTTCCATCCACCTAGTAATGTCCCCTTGCCCTTTAATGAATGTTTTATTTTTCAGAAGGATGAAATTCACACTGTCGTCGATGAAAATTCCTTCAAGATCAATGGTTGCCTGCCATCCCATGATCGGGAATTGTAGGATGGCGATATCACGGGCGGGTGACACGTGTCCCATCTGTGGATCAAATTTTCCTAACTATTCATCAACTGTCCTTTGATCTGAGCTGTTCCCCGCCATCCCACGATGGTTGCTTTGGTTGATTGCAAAATCACGGGTGGCTGCCATGTCGATTGTTCAAGGTGGGGCCCGAGGAAATTTTCCATCTGCCTAGTAATGTCTCCTTTCCCTTTAATGAATGTTTTATTTTTTAGAAGGATGAAATTTGCGCTGCCATCGATCAAAATTCCTTCAAGATCAACGGTTGTTCGCCATCCCGTGATCGGGAATTATAGGATGGCGATATCGCGGGTGGGTGACACGTGTCCCATATGTGGATCCAATTTGTGTGACTGTTCATCAACTATCCTTTGATCTGAGCTGTTCCCCGCCATCCCGCGATGGTTGCTTTGGTTGATTGCGAAATCACGGGCGGCTGCCATGTCGAATATACAAGGTGGGGCCCGAGGAAATTTTCCATCCGCCTAGTAATGTCCACTTTCCCTTTAATGAATGTTTTATTTTTTAGAAGGATGAAATTCATGATGCCGTCGATCAAAATTCCTTCAAGATCAACGGTTGCCTGCCATCCCATGATTTGGAATTGTACGATGGTGATATCACATGCGGGCGACACGTGTCCCATATGTGGATCAAATATGTGCGACTGTTCATCAACTGTCCTTTGATCTGAGCCATTCCCCGCCATCCCACGATGGGGCTTTGATTGATTATGAAATCACAGGCGGCTGCCACGTCGACTGTACAAGGTGGGCCCAAGGAAATTTTCCATCTGCCTAGTAATGTACCCTTTTCCTTTAATGAATGTTTTATTTAATAATAGATATATAAAATGCACTGAGAGATATCCTTCTGAAGGTGCCTATTCAATTTTTATAATAAAAATTTGATTAAAAATTAGGCACCTCAAGAAGGATATCATAATAAATAATTTGAATTAATATATTTATAATTAATAATTTAATCTCATAATAAGTTAACCTTACTATTAATAATTATAATAATAAAAATCAAATTCATAATAAGTTAACCGTACTATTAATAATTAAAATAATAATAATCAAAGTCATAAGTTAACCTTAATGTTAATAATTATAATAATAATAAATTTGATTAATTTCTAATCAAGGTTAACTTATTATTAGGTTAAACTTAATTCACAATAAATTAATAATGATTAACTATACATAATTATATAGTTAAGTTATTAAATTATGTTTTAACTATAACCTTAACTACAATCCTAACTATAATTATTATCATAATAATAGACATCTATTATTTTAAGTTAACTATAACTCTAAAACTTATTATAATGATAAGGCTAGGATTACATTTTTTCAAGGTTAGGGTTCAATTAGTTTTACAAATGAATTATGGTTATGATTAGGGTTGATTTAGGGTTAGGGTTAGATTTGTGTGAGGGTTCTAGGATCAAGTAAGGTTAGGGTTCATATAGGGTTGCAATTACTATTACAATTCAATAAGGGTTAGGGTTAGTGTTGGGGTTAGCCTTCAATAATGCTTACATTTTGGTTAAGTTTAGGGTTCATTTAGGGTTAGGAATAATGTTCACTTTGGATTAGGGTTAGGTTTTAATTAAGGTTCAATTAATGTTAGGTTTTGATTACGGTTACATATAATAAAATTGATTAAAGATAGGGTTATTTATGTAATTTATTTTTAATGTTATATAAGTTATATAATGGGAACTTAATTAGGATTATGATTCTATTAGCATTAAATTACGGTTGGAGTTAGGGTAAAGATTAAGATTTAATTACAGTTAGGGTTCAATTAAGATTAGCTATAGGATTAAATTAATATTACTATTAAGGTTAGGGTCAAATTAGGGCTAGGGCACAACTACGATTACGGTTAGGGTTAAATTTTATCATAAGTTTTTAAATTAATATATTAAAACTAGCATACTATATTTAACAAATTAGTGTTAGGGTTAGGTCTAGAGATATAGTTAGGGTTAGGGTTAGAGTTTAGGTTAGGATTAGGGCTACAGATATAGTTAGGGTTAGAAATATGGTTAACATTATGTTGAGGGTCAGGGTTCGCATCAAAATTTGGGTTAGGGTTAGCATTAAGATTAAGGTTACATTTAGGTTTGTTGTCAAGTTTAGGGTTAATAGTTAATGTTAGGTTTAGGGTTAGCATGAAGAATAGTTTAATAGGATTAGGTTTAGGATTAGCATTAGGATTAAGGTTACATTTAGTGTTTTATAACCCAGGGCCTAACACTAATGCTAGCCCTAACCTTAACCATAAGCCTATTTCTAACACCAATTCTTTCACTAACCCTAACCTTCAACCCTAACCCTAAATATTGTTCTTGGTTCATTGTTGTTATAGACAAGTTGGTATGATTTCAAATTTCAATGTGTACCCTTATATATGGGAATTGAGATAAACAATGACACAAACAATAATGAAATCAAATTGATTGCTTTCCAAATTCATATTCATGAAAATGTATGCATTTTTTCAAGTCAATAGGCATCTTGATAAAGATACAAAGGTGAAGCATTGGACCTTCCCAAAGATCCACCAATCTCAAAACTACTCCCAACTATTTTGAGCATTTAAGTACATATTGTATGCTAGATTAGGAGGCATGTGTCAAAGCTCATATTTATTGATGCAAAATAGGTCCAAAGTCACAAATCTGAGGTAGAGTTAGTTATAGTTTTGTAGAAAATTTCAAGTGCCACATAGACCAAAGATATTCCAGTTTTTAGGAAGATCATGTCATCAAATTTGGCACTTCATCAACATTTGTATCTTCATCAACATTAACAAAAGCAAAGGTATGTACTTGAATCCCTTGCATTTAAATTTTTCTATATATATAAATATTTTAATATTTTCCCTCAAATTCATAATATATATATTAGTGTGTATTTATTTTTTGCAATAAACAATTAACCTAAGTAACACATTAAGAATTCTAACAATTTGTGCTTGGAAAAAATGCATAACAAATTTATTTGTTGGATGTCGTGTTGTATAGTTTAGAAAAGCTCAAAATATGAGTAGGATTTGAAGGCCATATAATATGGTAGCTTACAATGCAAAAGAAGGAAGGAAATCTATTATCAATTTTAATCTACAATTTAAACCCATATGAAAAATCACATGTAGTATTATCTACAACTAATTCTTGACATATTAATTTTATAAAATACACATGTACCATACAATAAACTTCTCCCAAGAAAGAAACCCTAAGTGAACATTAATTGAACCCTAATTGTAGATTCATAACTCTAATCATAACCCTAATTGAACCCTAATTGTAGATTCATAACTCTAATCATAACCCTAAGGGAACACTTATTGAATAGTAGTCCTAATTGTACCATAACCCTAACTTTGAACTATAGTTGAACTCTAATCCTAACCCTAACACTAATTCTTATCCTAATTGAACCTTAACCCCAACCCTAATCTAGTTAAATTATTTTTATAAAATTGTAGCAAGCCCATCTATACTTGGAGATTTATCCTTTTTATATATTCTAATATCCTTTACAATCTCATCCTTACTATAGAAAGATCGAAATTCATTTATAACCAAAGAAAGACCATTTATATGTTGATTATTCACCTAGATTGATCCAATTTCTTCCCTAGCATTTTTCTCCTTTATATAATTAAAGAAGAAATCAAAGCCTTTATCTCCATTTTTTAGCCAATTTATTTTAGCCCTAACTTTTAAACCATGAATCTTCTTAATTTACAATTTTCTCAAATTATGCTTGAATCTCACCAACTCCTCATTCAAGGACTATGCAATTGAGATTAGATGGAATAAAATCTTATTGAAGCAATTCTTTGATCTCCTTCCATCAAAGGCTCTTTTTTCTGCACAACCTGGAATAGGGACCTTGAGTTGGTAACATTGGAATCCTATTTTTCAATTGATAGCAGAGAATTTTTTAGGAAGATCCTATCAATTAAATTTTTTAGCAAATATTAACTTCTTATATTAAAAATAATTTAAATATTTTAACACATGCATTAGATGGATCTTTGGTTTTTAATGATTTAGAGATATTATGTATTGATAATTGTGTGATATTCTTGTGTGATCGAATTAATCTCATGACATTACCCTACCTTGCATAAGATCTACTAGTGCAAACTTGACATAGTAATTATCAACCCTACACATTTAAAATTTAAATTCAATTTAAATCTTGATAGCACCCTCCCACTAATCATTGTGAGCTTACCTAATGCATATTTATCTTGATTTGCATGTTGTATTTTACTTAAATAAAATCATTTAAGCATTTAAAATGATCAAAGATTATTAGGACAATGAGGATTTATCAAAAGACCATTTTCATTGACATAAATGTAATAACATTTTCTCATAACATATATCATCATGTCTCTAATTTATCATCATGTCTCTAATCATTATTTCTATGTCATGGAATTGGTTTGGTTAGGGCTCTAATTGAGGAGAACAAAATCCTCACAATTTAGCACGTTCCCTATAAATGTTAGTAAACACTTTCAATCTATATTCCCTAAAAATGTTACTAAACACTTTCTATCTATATTGAGGTTCTAATATTAGAAGATCAACACATGTAAATTCTAAACATCAATTATTTACTAGTTGATTCTTATGGTATAGTTTTGTATTTGCACACTAGTTTGGTTTCTCAGACATTCATGACTATCTAGGGATCTAAATGAAAATAACACAAGCCTCACAATTTAGTAGATTTTGTAATACTATGTATATTCACTCTTATTATATTAATATATAAATATATAGGCTTACCACCTTTGCTTTAAAAAAAATGATGTTTGTAAACATTGTCAATCCATAATAAAGTGTAAATGTTAAAAGATAATCAATTTCAAATATTAATTTTTTAGTAGTTGATTATTGGAATTATAGATTGAGGTTTGTAGACTAGTTTTATTTTGTACACATATTTGAACCAAAGAAAAGAACACTTAATTCACATATTTAAAAGCATTTATAAAATTGGGGATGACCCCACAACACAGCGGCAAGCTACAAAGCCTCTTTTCTGAGAGGTCTTAAGTTCAAATCGCATCTTACAATATAAAAAAAAAAGCATTTATAAAATCAAGTCCAAAACCTCTTTTAACACTTCAAATAATCAACATCTACATCTCAAAAAACATCACATTTAATTCATTTAATTTAAATATCAATCATCTAATATAAAAATAATATTATTTTTAAATAAAACATAATAATCATTTTTTCATTAAAATAAACAATTAAATATAATTAACATTAATAAATATTATAAATAAGATATAATCTTTAAATAAAAATTATTATTAAAGTTATAAGAAAGATAAATCTTTTCTATTTCCTAACAAAGAAAATGAACCGATACTTCGTAATATAAAAGGAACACTCACCACAATTCATGTAATGAAATGAATTGTGGGATTAACACTAAATCCCCCAATCCAATGACTGAGCAAATGTGTAAAGTGCAAACGGAAAACGCGAACAACTATGGAAGGAGAACGGGAATGGGAATGGCAAGTGTAAACTGCAACGGTGGAGTACTACGAAAACATAGATTTGAAATGGTGCGGTTAAAGAAATACTACAGAAACGAGAGAGAGGTTGGGTTAAGAGGGCCCCACATGGTGTCGGACATCTAAGGGAGTGTACCCTTAGAGTGTGTCGGTTAAGCCCGGCCCTCATATAATACCTTGCATTATGGAGCTCAATTCTCTGATATATTACTGCTTATCAAATCCTTTGTAAATAATTGTAAACTTATGACTCCATTTAAGCATTTAATTGATTTTCTTGAATCAAAGCAAAAACATAGACACACAATTGAACAAATTCTCAAAAGAAGAATAACAACTTCATTAACATTTCATTCAAAATTCACTCAAATCCACATAAGGAGAGAAAATATATTAGAATTATACATTTATTCATGCTTATAAGTCATATCTACATACAAATTAAGATAATTTATATATATTCATCCAAAACTCAAAATAGGCTATCTATTCTATTTGGTCCGCTTGGGGTTTTAACAACCAATGGCACCATAGATATCACTTCCTCATTAGAGGACAAATTCTACCCATATATTCAACTCAAAACCTAGATAGAGCTTTCATCAGTTCTCTCCCTACAAATGAGCCTTGAATTCCCTTTTATATGACAAGGGAGCAACAAGCTTCAGGCTCAAATGTAATTTCACCACAAATTCTCATTTGAACAAAATCTCCATTGCATTTGAAATTCATTTCAAAAATTCCCACACATTGAATCTGCAAAACATTTATAGTGCATGGACTGGTGTAACATAAAATAATAGGGGAACACAAATTGTCATCAAACTCCCCTTGTCGCTATCCACGCAAAAAATCCAGGCAACCAAATTGCCACGAAGGCACCACAGCAACTTCTTATTTACCCGCCACCATTCCCTTACCAACACTCTAACCCTCATTATACTGCGCTTGCTTCTGGTTATTTGCCCAATCACAGTTCGAGTCGATCCACTTTGAGGGTTTAATTTGAACAATCTCATTTGCATTTGAATTTCCTTTCAAAACTTCCACATGTTGGTTGCAAACATGTTGGCACAGGCTGGGGATAAGCTAGAAGAAAGGAACACAAATTGTCATCAAAATCACAGGCGCATGGTGAAATCTAAAGAAAGGAACCTGAAATTGTCATCAAAATCCCTGTTCGCTATCCACACAAAAATGCTAGGAAACCAAATTGCCACGAAGGAACAATAGCAACTTCTTATTTACCCACCACCATTCCCTTACCAACACTCTGATCCTGGTATACACGCCCGCTTCTAGTTGTTGCCCAATACGGTTCGAGTCGGTCCGCTTGGGGTTTTAACAACCAATGGCACCATATCTATCTCTTCATCATCATCAGAAGTGTTGCTCGTAAGGTCAATGGGTGAGTGTTGGCATCCAGAGAAGCCATGCCGCCCATACCTTATTTTCCTACCAATACTAGTAATGGAGCACACCGCCGACTGCTTGCCTTTGTCATCTACCAATTGAGCAACAACGTCCTGGAATTGCAACCTTCTACTGCATCTAGTGGGCACAAGCCTGGGCTTGTCAACCAAAGTACCTTCCTGAATAGCAGGACTGAGCTTTTGTGAGCTCAAACAAATAGACCTCCTTACTGATTTACTCATTTTCTCTTCTTAGACAAGCACTCAAACTTGATTAGATTGAACCCACAAA
>VDFB02202854.1:0-21091 GCA_007258455.2 Sequoia sempervirens | reverse complement strand
TTCTCAAGAGTCCAAATTAGGACAAAGAAAATCCAAATTTGACTTTATTGACAACTCTAAATCCAATGGAAGACTTTTTTTTTATCGTAGATGGACCAAAATTTTCCCAGCTCCAAAACTTGCAAAAAAAGAAAAGGGGTTCCATATTTGAAGTTTGTAACCCTTATAGAATAAAAAAAATCTCATAAATTGAGAAGGGGTTCGATGAATCCACACTTTGATACCATGTTAGAATTGTGAAAAACATGAGCCACAAGATCAAACAACAAACAATCACCTTCCATGCAAGAGATCTGCAAACAATATATACAATATTCCACAACAAGAAAAATATATAGAAGAAACTCAAGAATCTTCAAGGAAAACAAGAGTCCTCAAAGATTGAGAGTTCGAGAGTAAATCTCCAGATAGCTAATACAATGAGGGTTGAGTGCTATCTAGGAGAAACCTTAAATGATAAAGGGATTAGATCATGAAAAGTTTCAACATCTCATGTGATGAGATAAAAATGATCTAATAATAGCTCACTTCAATTAACATTGAAAAAAATTTAGTTAACTGAATAAAGAACTCCTAAGTCTAGCTTAAGTGCATGAGGATAAACTAGACTAATAATTAACTTAAGATTAATTATTAGCTAATGCATGATTACTTTAACACTTATTAGATTGTGACACCTTTCAAAATTGCATGGTGATAAATGAGCAACATCTATATATTTTGTGTCTAATATTTTCTTTCCTAATATCCATTTTCGAAATAAAAATTTCTTTTTCACTAACCTTTACCTGATTTATTTATTCCTAAGTGGAGACATGTTTGGTGCTCGCATGGATCATATTTAAAATTCAATACTAAACATCCTCCATTGGCGCATGATACTACATCTTGGCGAGTAACATTATTCTTCATATTCTTCTCTCTGCTAGGGGATTTTTCCTTGTATGAGGTTTTCTACCTATATTTTGTAGGGATCATTTTTTGCATGGGTACATTTTTTTGGGATCCATAACACCTAATTAATCTATTATTATTGGCATTGTTGGTGCATATTAATTTTCTTATATTTAGTTTCTTACATTTTTATTAGTGTGTAACCAAGATAAACTTACTTAGGTAGGTGTCATCTCCTTTGCACAATATTAAACATCTATTTAGGGAGATAATATGCATTTAATAAAGGTGGTTATATTTCCACTTTGGTATTGAATTGTATTACACATGTGTACTATCTCATTTATCTCATATTGGTTGGATATTCACATCTCTTGGTGGCATAGTTTACAAATTCCCACCCCTAGATCTAATTTGAATAATTTGATATCAAGTTCTTCTATTGTACATCCATTTGATTATACTTGATTTCTCCTCTTAGATAGTGGTACAAATAATATTGTAAGAATTGGCTATGAAGATAGCCACCCAAGATCTAGAAGTCTAATAGAAAGCACAAGCATAAGAGAGATAGAAACAATATGACAAAAATAAACTGTATTCTGCCAATGATACAAATAGAATGGAATGAGTAAAAGTACATAGGAGATGCCTTGGTTATATAGCCAAGGTGAGTAAATAGAAGGGCATAAGATTTTGACAAGTGTCTTAATCTTATGACATGAGACAACTGTGAAAAGCTATCACTCCACGTAAAGTGGAAAAGTGATAATGTGATAATCACCACAAATGGTGGATCACCCACAAAAGGTGGAGAGGTAATCACATGATATGTCCATGAAAGGTGGATGTGATAAAGTAATAACATGATAAGTCAACCAAAAGTGGAAATTCTCCAACTACCTCCTTTGTGGTCCCTAAGTAAACTTAACTAAGGTTTAATCATGACCTAGGACAAGGTACAAGACTTTTAATTACACCAACACCCCCCCTTAAGTGCAACGTAGGGAGAATGTACTCAAAATAAAACAATGCAAGATGGGTCCCAACAACTAGGCCATGTTAGGTACCCATGTACAAATGCATTGCAATCTCTCATAAAGCAAAGAAAAGAAGAAAACCATGTGGGAAAAAACTCCCCCCAAAAAGAGAGATAAAACAAAACAAAAACTTCACTTAGAAAGATGAGAAGGGCAAAACGTCATGAGGAAAAAGACCCCTCCAAAAGAGAGAATGAAGAAGTTCAAGTGACCTCCTCAAATGAAACATCCTGCACCCCCAAGAGAGCTCACAAATGATGATATATACTCTCAGTGAAGGGTATGGTGAAGATATCTGCAACCTGTTGTGTTGTAGGACAATATTGCAAATCAATGACTTGTTCCTGTATTAGCTCCTAAATATAGTACATATGAATCTTGATGTGTTTGGTCCGTTGATGTTGAATCAAATTCTTTGAAATCTGTATGGCACTCTAATTTTCACAATGAATGACTGTAGGATGATGGATAGTGAAGCTAAACTCAGTGAGAAAATGCTAAAGCCAAATAGCCTCAGTAGCAAAATTAACAACCCCTCGATACTTAGCTTCAGTCGAAGAAAGAGAAATAGCATGTTGCTTCTTACTTTTCCAACAAATGGGGTTATAACCAAGATGAAAGCTATAGCCAAAAGTGGACTTACAATCATCAAGATCACTAGCCCAATGAAAATTTCTATATCCCACCAAGGAAAGTCCTATACCTATTGCATAGTGAATCCCATGATGATGTTTACCCTATATGTAATAAAGGATGCGTATGGCTGCTTTCCAATGAAGCGCATGTGGTTCCTACATAAAGCATGAAACCATGCCAATTGCAAAAGAGATATCAAGGAATTTGTGAGTCAAGTATATGAGACTCCCAACAAACTGATGATACAAAGTGGCATCAACAAGTGGAGTAGAACACTTAGCCTCAAGCTTGACTCCTAAAAGAAAGGGAGTCAGAGCAGGCTTACAATTAGCCATGCGGAATCAAGCTAGAATATCAAGAGCATACTTGTGCTGAGAAAGAGAGATCCCAGAAGCTGACTGTGTGATCTCAATCCCAAGAAAATAGTGCAAAAGGCCCAAGTTAGTCATAGAAAATCTATCCTACAAAACAAATTTGACACTATTAATGATGGATGAGGTACTCTCTGTAATGATCAAATCATCAACATAGAGCACAAGTAGAAAATGAGAGTCATCTTGTTGCAAAATGTAGACACTCATATCTAAATGACACTTGGTGAATTCTGCTAAGAGAAGAAAGGAATCCATCTTGGCATACCATGGCCTAGGGGCATGTTTGAGGCCATAGATAGACTTCCTCAATCTACAAACCAAAGAAGAATCATGTATGAATCCCTACCTCTACTCCATGTAAATCTCCTCATGAAGATCCCTATGAAGGAATGCACTCTTCACATCCATCTGATGCACAACCCAACCATGAGCTGCAACAATAACTAGTGTCAAGCAAATGGAGTTCATCTTAGCAATGGGTGCAAAGGTCTCTATATAGTCAACACCTAGAACCTATGAGAAACCTTTTGCCACAAGCCAAGCCTTGTATTTATCCACACTTCAATCCATTGCATACTTGGTCTGATAGATCCACTTACATCAAACCACCTTTCTCCCCTTAGGGAGTGGAACTAAATCCCATGTGTGGTTCCTCATCAAAGAACTATACTCTTCCTCCATTGAGAGATCCACTTTGGAACTCCTGATGCTTCCTTGAAGGACTGTGGATCAAAAGCACTAGCAATAAAAGCATGTGGAAAATCTTGATGTTGTAACCGAGTCCTTCGAGTATCTAAAGGATCTCAAACAAGAGAACCTACTAACTCAAGAGTCTGTCGAGCCGAACGAGGTCTAGTAGGAGATGAAGGATGAGGCTCCTCAACTACAAGTGGACCCTGTGAAGGTTTGATCCTATGAGCTAGAGTTGAGGGAGAATCATCATCTGAGTCACCATCATCACTTTCCACTATGGAGGAAGGAAGAGGAGGATTAGAGGCCAAGCTAGGAGAACTTTCCTCAAAGTGAACACTCTTCTCAATGAATAGCTCATGTGTCTCTGGATCTAAAATTCTAGATGCCTTAACACCTTCAGGATATCCAACAAAGATGCAAGGCCTACTTTTGAGGTTCTAATGCCTTGTGCTTCTCTGCAGGTATGCGTGCCCAAGCTAGACAACCAAAAACTCTAAAGTGTCTCACAACCAGTTTTCTACCACACCAAGCCTCAAAAGGAGTCATACACTTCAAAGCATTATGGGGAACCCAATTTTGGATGTGTGTGGCACAACTAATAGCTTCTTCCCAAAATTGAGGACCAAGAGAATGAGCATGAATCATGTAGCTAGCCATCTCCTTAAGGGTCCTATTCTTCCTTTCAACAACACCATTCTGCTGTGGAGTGTAGGCAACTGAATGCTGAAGATCAATCCCCTCAAGAGTACAAAATTCCTCAAGTTTATTTTTCACATATTCCCTTCCATTCTCAATGCCAAGAATCTTGACTTACTTCCCTGATTGCTTCTCAACATGAGCCTTGAAGGCTACAAATTTTTCATACACTTCACTCTTTTGAACAAGAAAATAGACCCATGTGAATCAAGAGTAGTCATCATTGAAGGTGAGGACATAGCGGGCCTTGCTAAATGATTTCACTGGAAATGGACCTTTTACATCACTATGAACCAATTGAAGAACTTCCAAAGCTCTCTAAGACTTCACTTTGTCAAACTTCTCTTCTGGATTCTTACCCAAGGAACAACCTGAACATACACCTTTAGAAAAGCTAATTTGAGGGAGTCCTGGAACCATTTCCTTGGAGCTAAGATGTTGAAGATAGTTGTAATTGAGATGTACAAATCACTCATGCCATAGCTTACTTTCCGAATTTGAATGAGTGAGAAAGGATATAGAAGGAAACTTAGGCACAAAGTGGGAGAATGAATAAAGTCGTGTGTTGTGATTAGCTTGTCCCACTGCAACCAAGGCATCACCCTTAAGTTCTTTGAGCACAACTGAATCTGGTAGAAACTCAACTTTCTTGCCATCTCCAAAGTGAGTGATTTGGTAGATTGAAAGAAGATTGGAACTCAAGTTAGGAGCATAGAGAACATTCTAAAATGTTCCACAATCCAAGTCAACTAAACCTTTTCCTTAAACTTCCACTTGAGTATCATCCCCTATGAAGATATGAGGTACCTTAGATGGCTGCAAAGAAAAAAACTACTCCCTTGTAGAACCCATGTGATGAGTGGCACCCAAGTCAATTATCCATTGTTGTGAAGAACCTCTAGTAGCAACAAATGCTTGCCCTTTTCCTTTAGATTGTGAGGAAGTGGAAAGAGTTGAATCCTTCTTCTTGTAGGTGGATGGAAAATTAAGGTTGTTCTTCTTGATGATGTTTGTCAACTCATTAATTTTCTTAATTTGGAAATGATGCTCATCATGACCAACTCTCTTGCAATCTAAACAAGTTGGTGTCTACTTCTTGCTTGAATTTACCTTCTTGGGAGAAGATGAAGAATTTGCTTGTTGTGAAGAGGATGATTGTGCTTTATCTTGTTGTGTCTTTGGCTTAGATTGATTTTGCTTCTTGTTGGAACCCTTTCCTTGTTTCCCTTGATTAGCCACCAAAGCTTTGTACTTTGAAGACTTGAGAACCCCTATTCTTATCAACTTTTCTTGCTCTAGCATCAAAATTTCTATAAATGCATCAAATAATGGCATAGTGAAAGAACTACCCACTGTCAAGTGATGGGTTTGGAAGCTAGAAACAAATATTGCATATTTTGATGGAATCTTTCCCAACAAATTGTAGAACAATTGTGCATCCTTCTTGTCAATGCCACAATCATTAAGTTGTGCTCTTAGCTCATTTTCCTTAGTCACATAATCTTGGATTGTATCAAATTTCTCGGGATCTAACATTGTGAGATCATTGTCAAGCCGATAACCTCTTATCTCATCAACCTGGCTATACAATTGACCAAACTTTTCCCAAGCCTCTTTGATTGTTTTACACTTTTCAATTTGAAAGATGAGATCTTTTGATACATATTTCCTCAAAGTTCCAAGAGAAATAGTATTTTTAGTGAGCCAATCCATATGAGCAATAGGATCAGCTTTAGGATCATATGGTGCAACAACAATTCTATCAATATAATGAGTTAATCCTTTTTCCATTAACTTACTCCAAGCATCAATTTTCCAAGAAGTGTAGTTATGTGGAGTTAACAAAGGAAACTTAGGAGAACCCATAGCAGCAAAATGACAGAGAACAAGATAAAGAGAGAGGCACAATCGCGACAAGACACCCTCTCCAAATTCACTCAATCAAAGAAACCCTCCCGCCAAAGATGATTTGGCACTTTATACTTAGTGCATGTACAATGTCCACTTGCAAGCCAAGCAAAGTGGACTTCTATTTTCAATGTTTTACAACTGCCTTTAGTAGGCTACAATAGACTCAAATGACTGATACAAAAGACCAAACTGAGATCTTAGCTTTACAAATGCCAAAATGGGCCAAAATAGACCATATGTTGAAAGTACAATTTCTGATCACAATCATTACAAACTTATAGCACCACTGTGAAGTTCAGAAAAAATTATGCACTTTAAAAAAAATAGCACTTGAAAAGGAGTTCGTATGAGCTTGAACGGAGCCCCAGAAGTTGCAAAAATGGTGACAACTCAGCAACACCTGTGACAAATTGAATTTTCTAAAAAATCTGAGCATCAAAACCAGAAACCAATTGTACCAACACGTAGAGCACGAAAAATTAGCCCAAATAAAAAAAAATGCTCAAAAAAAGGACTCAAAATAAGCAAGATATGATCATTCAAAGTTGAACTGTAAATTTGAAAACTCAATCAGTGAGGGGTGAATTTTTTTTCAAATAACCACTGACGTCAGCAACCTGCCAGGTTAAAATTGACGGTCATTTGGCCATCATGAATTGCACTGTGCTAAAATTGACGGTCTTGTCGCAGTCATCGTCGAATTTTGACATAATATTCTTTGTGCTGGAATATTCTCTCTAACAGAATCTTCCATGGAATATTTTGAAGGTATGTCAGGATGAAGATTTTCCACTGGTTTTTGAAAAGTCATTGTCATTTTCTTTGTGTCCACAGGAATTATTAAGTTCGTCGGTTTAAAACATCGGCGGACCGGGAGGTGGGTATCGCGGGGGCACAAGCTGACAAGCCATGTGGCTCCTTGTGGGCCCACGGGTACAATGCAGTACCTATGCAGGCAGGTACTGTTGCAATACCCTGCTGCATACTTTATTGAAAGTTCTTTTTGATTTTTTATTAAAACTTTTGCAAATAAAAAAACTATGAAATATATTTTTTTGATATTTTTGACAAATATTTTAATCGCAAAAAAATAATTTTTTTTTTGAAAAATCAAAATCGTACATCGTCATAATGGCTAGGCTGTACGGCTTGACCAACAAATTTTTTTGCCTCGACGGACAACTTTGTCCAAATTCGATGATTTTGCAGTCGATTTAGGGGTTTTTGGCCCTTCTAAGCGCAATGGCGATGTCCTTTTTGGCTGAAAATGCTCTAAAGTGGTAGCTAGCTCCTGGATCTAGCAACCACCTCCAATCTTCAAACCCTTTTAGATTTGGCCTCCAATGTCCAACTGGGATGAAACAAAAGGAAAATTTGACTATCTCAGACACTCCAGACGCAATGGTGAGCTCAGATATGATGCAACAAGCTCCCAAAATGCACCTGCAATACAAGGCCAAAAATGGAACCCCCCAGAATCTGGTATTTCTATCAAGAAAATACAAGATTGCACTCAATATCTCCCTAAAATGACAATCCAAAGGCACTCCAATAGCTCTGATACCATGTAAGAATTGGCTATGAAGATAGCCACCCAAGATCTAGAGGCCTAATAGAAAGCACAAGCATAAGAGAGATAGAAACAATATGACAAGAATAAACTGTATTCTGCCAATGATGCAAATAGAATGGAATGAGCAAAAGTACATAGGAGACCCCTTGGTTATATAGCCAAGGTGAGTACATAGAAGGGCATAAGATTATGACAAGCGTCATAATCTTATGACATGAGACAACTGTGAAAAGCTATCACTCACCTAAAGTGGAAAAGTGATAATGTGATAATCACCACAAATGGTGGATCACCCACAAAAGGTGGAGAGGTAATCACATGATATGTCCATGAAAGGTGGATGTGATAAAGTAATAACATAATAAGTCCACCAAAAGTGGAAATGCTCCAACTACCTCCTATGTGGTCCCTAAGTAAACTTAACTAGGGTGTAATCATGACCTAGGACAAGGTACAACACTTTTAATTACACCAACAAATATAAATATTTAACATTTCATGGTATTGAATAATCTATTAGGGACTAACTATAATATTATATTTAATAATAGTATTTGATTGTCTTTGTGCTCCTTAGGTTGCTTTTGTTTAGGACTTTAAATTCTTAATATTTACCTATTTTGACACTTCTACAGTAGATTGATTACATGTATCAAAAAATTTAGATTCACAAATGATCTAATAATGACTATATTGGTGAGAGTCAACATCTATTATGATTTCTCATTATATAAGTACAATTAAGAAGTCTATGAAGTGTATATGGTACAATCTCCATGGCATGGATCTAGGGATGAACTGGTGATAGAATATAAACTAATTGACCATGCATCACTTGAAATTGTGAATTAAAAATGAGTATATAAATTGTAATAGGAAGCCAAACAATGCTATAAGTTTTTTAATACTATAAATACTATCAACCATATGGACAATGGGACATCTAAGGAAGATTATGAATAAGGATCAAAATATATGTTAATAGGAATATTATAAAAATTCAAACTATTCTAAAGTATTCTTGGGCTAACATAAATGCTATTAAATCATTATCCATATCTATTTAAGTGAGTATTAAAATAAGTAAAAAATTCAACCATTGTAATTCTCTATCTCTCAAAGTAGGTTTAAATTTATTTATCAATAAGAGATCATTATCAATGTATTTATAATTAGTAAGAAAGAATTGTTGGAGAATGCCAAGATCAAAAATCATGAATTGATGACCTTCCACAAGTGAAACAATAAACACAATAGGATATCTATCATATAAGTGAAGAGTCTGTAAAATACAATGATGAGCCTTGCATATATAGGCAAGGATGAGGAGGTAGGAAGGTAGGATCGAATAACTGACTGAACCTCCAAAGATGAAAATTTTATGAGTTCACTTGATAAGTGTGTGAGCAAGTGTCAAATATACATGCAATAGGTGTCTCAAATGATGAGGACACATGTCTCAAACATATGAAGTGAGACAAAAGTATGAAATAGTCTAAGTAAACTTAAGCTAAGTGTGAATAGGTCAATCCTAGAAAGGTGATTAGCTAACTAGGTGAATAATGACTTTATTTACACTAACAAGAATGACTTGACATGTAATGAATAATTTCTAAGAACAACAAAGTTCTCTTGTAATATTTCTTCATTGAAAGCAATAGTTTACCATTATACAATTTAATACAATAAGAATAATCTAAAATATAACATTTGATTCACATAGTGTATCATCATGATCCATAGTAGTGGAAGTGAAAATACTTAAAGGTAATATATCATTATGCACTTCCCTCACACTAGTCATGTAGAAAGAAGTGCTCAAGTGGATTTCATAATTGAGTGAGTTGTAGATAAGCAAAAGAGAAGGATGAGAAATCACCAATAGTATGAAGGATGCAAGATCACATACATGACTAAATAATACCTCTATAGTGAATATAGCTCCCTCTATAGGATAAAAAGATATAAGGATATCAAGGATGAGAGGATCTAATAATATAAATTAAATGAATGCACAATAAAAGCTAAAGTTAATGGCCTATGAGACTTGCTTGAATAAAAGCTAAAGTTGATGGTGTATGAGACTCAATAAATTTAATATTCAATCAATATGCTAATTGTTTATGTAATTTATAAATTAGATTTGAGAACTCTTAATAAAACCACAAATCATAAGGCTAGAACCCCAAGTTGTGTAGAAAATGTAAGGTTCACCAAAAATATAAGGAAAACAAAATAATCTTACATACATCTTAGGAAAAATCAATCAAATTAGCTTTGACAAATATATATACACTAAGAATAAGAGTTGGGAATGATAAATAAAAATATTAGATGATATGTTCCAAAAAATTAAATAAATGAATAGTGGTACTTAGCATTTATTTTGATGTAGAAATATACTCTACCAGGTGTGCTAAAATTGCTCATGCTTGCAACAAACACTAGAACATATTAGACAAATGCATTATAAAATTTTAGTTTCCCTATCAAGATCAATTTTACAAATATTATTTATCTCTACACAACTATGAAATCAATCCCATAATCACATATTTGATCCTTCTACACAAATATGATTTGTGATAGTTTTGAACCTTAAAAACTATTCACCTAAGTTAATGAACCTACATAAAAAGTTGGTTTTGTAGTCAAGAATTTGCACATGATAGGGATGATTCCTTCATTGGGTGAAACCTTGTAGAGATGTTGAGTCAAATACTTTGAGCAATAATTGATGACAACAGGTAGTCATACAATATGCTCTAGAATGCTAATGGCACTAGATAAGTCCTTTTATGCTTCTTGATGTGTGCAAGTGGCGAGTATTCCATAGATTCGTGAGATATTTAAATGAATTAAGGTTTCCTTATTATAACTCCAAATATGGAAGTAAATTATTTCATGCTTCATGTTGACAGATAATAGCTAAGTGGAGGGAAAACAAGCATACCCAAAATTGAAAGGTTCAAGGGTTATTTTCACAATTGTGCAAGTAATTTAGATCACTCTAACAAATTACAAATTTAACTTGGAGCAAAAAAGAATGGAACTAAAAGATTTAATTAATTCTTGAAAATGAATACAAATAAAAGTGAATATGAATCAAATATGTGTCAAGTCTTAATTGAAATTATATTACTTATTACATAAAAGATAACTTAATAAATAATCATACGAAACTCACCAAAAATATAAAATTATAAAAAAAATAAAAAAATACAAAACCTTAACTTCATCAATTTTACTAAATAATTATACTCAAGTCTCTTCTATTCATTGCTTTTATAGAAATTAAATAGTAGTTCAAGAATCCTCATAGAATATTCTATCAATCTGAGTGTTTTTTAGAAAAATGTAGCTTTACATCTTGAAAAGGTAGTTTGGAATCAAAGGAGCATATTTTGTCATCTCATGGAATATTTTGTTGGTTAACGACTCACTAACATCATCACCCCCTCAACCCATAAACTAGGACCCCCCTCTTGTTGGAATTTATTTTTCTCGCAAGATTTTTAGGGTCCACTCTCAGGCATCCAAGATTAGCATTCATTGTTTTTTGATTTGGGATAATGTACTAGTGGAGATGGTTCATTATTTTTGTGTCTAGTATTTTCATAAGTTATCATTTCTCAAAAGTTTAGGAATTTATAAGGCTCCATTTAGGTTCATATAGACTCTTTCATGGACATTCTTGTAAAGTGCATGATTTTTACACTATTCATGGTGATAACCTTGTTCATTTCCATTATAGTTAAAAATTGTAGTTTCAATATTTGGGCCTCTTTGGCATTTATAATTCATTGAGATCAAGTCCACTATAGTACATTTGCAATGTGGTGATTATATACATAATAAGTATAAAGTGTCATTGTCATTATTTTCTAGGGGATCTCTTGATTGAGTGATTTTGAGGGATTGTACATTTTTATTTTGTATTGGTATCTTGATTGGTCTATTGTTTGGCTAATTTGAAGAGCATATCATAGTTTTTAATGCTATTTCAATTCATCCTTCTATTGTCACCTTGGATGAATATAACTATACTTCTTAGAGAGATGGAATCTCAAAGCACTATAAATGAATTAACCTCTTGCCCCATAGCTATGGAATTTTTTTTAAATGGAATAAAGCATGGGATGACAAGAATGGTCATGTTTGAAGACTAGTTGGTTATTTTTTGACATTGAAATAGTTTTTGTAACCCCACACATTAAGTTCCCTTGTGATCTTTAGAACAAAATTTAGGAGATGCATGGAGATCTAATGATCCTTCATTTTGATATGATATTATTATAGAATATCTTGCATTCCTTGATAATGATGAGAATCCACCATATAACTATGATACAATAAAGGATATATTTCTTATAATAAAATCCTTGAACATCATGATGTATTGATACTTCTCTTAATTCTCCCTCTCCTCTTATATTTATCTACAAGATTATTATTTATCTTCATTAACTCCCATTGTATATTCAAAGGCTTCACATTCTTTATCTCTGAGTGTCTATTTTGATGCCAAAAAATCTTCTATCCTCTAACACTTAGAACTTTGATAGTTGTTCATACTTAGGCATTTGATGTGGGCACATAGTGGGATGATTAGTGTAGTAACTTGATATGTGCACTAAAATTCCACTATTATCCCTTACTTCTATCGAGTTTAAATTTGATTCAAAAAGAGCTTCCAATGATCAATTTAGCAGGGTCATCTTTTTTTTCTAGATTTAGTTCATTGGGATGAGAACTTACTATATCTTGACTATCTATTTGTTGAGTCCTATCTTATAAATTTAGAACACACCATTGAGGAAATTTATATTATCTTTGAGGATAACTCTCATGGAGTTGCATCCCTTGTTTGGATGACATAAAGGCACATTCAAACCCTCCTCTTCTTTCTATACCTCCAAATGCTTCTATTGTGACACATTATGTAATTTTTCATGAGTCTACTAATTTAACTCAATCATTATTCATGTTGATGCCTTATGTAGGATTCCTATGCTCTCATTGCTTTAGATATCTTACTTGGATTGAGAGAATATCTAAATCTATCCCTTTCATGGTGTACCTAAATCATCTTATCAAAAAAAATTGCAATTCAACAATAGCTCACTTCAATTAACATAGAAAAGAATTTAGATAATTGAATAAAGAAATCCTAAGTTTAGCTTAAGTGCATGAGAATAAATTAGACTAATAATTAACTAATGATTAATTATTAGCTAATGCATGATTACTCTAATAGCCCCCCTTAAGATGAACTTAGAGAGTAGCTAGAAACCCTAAAAAGAGAGTGCATGATGGGTCTTGAAAAACAAGGCCTAGTGAGGTACCCATGTACAAACAAAAGATCTCTCAAAGTTGGAGAAAAAGGAGAAAAACATGGTGGGAGAAAACTCCTCTCCAAAAGAGATAAATGCGAAGAAAGGATTAAAAAATCCTCCAAATCAAGGTGTGAAGGATTGATAATCCTCCAACCAAAACAATGTCTCAAAAATGAGGAATATCTAGAACATTGTTGAAGCATGAAGAAACTATAGACAATTGTTGAACGATGACTGATATGGTGCTGGAATGAAGAAAATCCTTTGAAACAAATGATGATCAAGATCAAGATAGCAAGAATTTGTAAGAGTGCCCCAACGACACTACTTGAAGAGTAAAGGCACAATAGTGTGTCACACTTTTGGCCAAATAAATAGTTCTAAGCGAACTATTTTTGGTCGAAAGATATTCAGTCAAATGGCTTTTGACTGAAACCACGCGACACCAATGTGGCGGGTACCTTTTTAGTTGAAAGTCACTTGGTAGAATGCATCCAATGAAAACTGTGAAAATAGTGAGCATATTTGGTATAGATAGCTTGGAAATATCAAGAATTTTTTGGCCGAGTATGTTTTAGCCAAAACATACTTGGCTGAGCATGTCTAGTTGGCATCCTACTTGGCAGCCAACTCACCCTTTTTTAGAATTTTTTGAAACATTCAACTTTGGCAGAGTATTTCTCTAGTCAAAATGATTTTTTTGCAAAAAATAAAAATAACCATTTGTAGAGCTCGAAGTGGTGAATCCAATTATATACATTTTTTAATATTTTGATTAGTTTTAATATATTTTATTTTTAAAATAATGTAAGTAGGTTGTTAAAATTAAAAAAGAGGCTGATTATAAATTTAAAAAAAAATAGTAAAACATATTATTTTTTTAAAAAACTTATATGGGGCACAAGAGGAGAGTCTTCTTCAAAAGGGTATAATTTGTGTTTTGAAAATGATTAAAAAAATTGACAATAGTTGGCGTCCTAGGAAAACTGTCAAATTCTGACAAGTCTGACTTTAAAACGTTATTACAAGAAAAATATACATCAAAATTTGATTTTTTTCCATGGACAAGGTATTGAAGTTACCTATTTAGGGAAAAAAAAAGGGAGAAATGACATTTTTTTCAATTTGTTTCTTGAGGTCTCGTGAAGTCACTCTTTTATGAAATTTTCAACATTCTGAAATCTGTCCTTAAATTGATAAAAACATAATGAAAACAATTTTTTGAAAAAATTGAAAAATTACAAGAATGCACTTCATCAAAAGTTCTACATTTCATTAGTTTACACCATTTTGAAATTCAAAACATAAAGACCACTTTTATGTGGTCGAATTTCAAATTATTTTTTGCTATTGGCCAATTCCTTTATAAAGTGTGACACAGGATTGTGCTTTAACCCTAAATCAAATGGAAAAAAAAAACAAACATTTGAAAATCAAAGATATAAATGTCAAGATCCAAGGAGACTATAATATGCATGAGTTTCCCTAATGACACTGCTTGAATCAAATGACAAACAAAGGCGAAAATTTGAAGTCAAAGATACAAATGGTACATGAATCTGCATGAGTGACCCTAATGAAACTACTCAACATGCAAGATGTAAGTCAAAAATATAGGTACCGGTAGTCTCCGATTGAATGAAAATGGAAGATCGCCTCCATAAATAGGAATGTAAGAATGTCCATATGGTAAATGTTCCAATTCAGTGAAATGCATGTAATCAGTCATTGATGTACCCTACATCTGAAAGTACATAGGAATAAGAACTGTATATGTAGATCACTCAAATGGAAAAATCAAAGAAGCATTAGCACCAATAGTAGAAACCCCCCCATAATGCTGAAAAAGGAGAGCCAAGACATGTACATTGAAATTGTGTGAAATCAAGGTGTATGTAGGAGAAACAACTTGCAAATAAAAGGGTGTGCAAACTAAGGAACACACACATTAGGAAATAATAACTAGGATTCACTATTTTCATGGAAGGGACACTCACTTGACAAAGGTGTGATGGAAAACTAAAGGAAAACATCAAACCCCCATGGCACTTTATATCATAGTGTGATTACAAAAGGCATAATATGATGTGCAAAATCCCTAAAAAGTATACACCAAAATGACACTTTATCTCAGTGCATCTACAAAAGATAATGTGCATGAAAAAGATGTCTACCATGCCCAAATAGGATAAAATATTGAAAATACATATAGAAAATCCAAAAATGAGTCATACCATGCAAACAAAAAAGTTTCCAAGAGCTAACAAGTTCAAGTAATTCACTAGAGTGCGAAAACATAAGAAACTAAATAAAATGTACCTAGAGAGCAATTTGGAAAAAGTGCATGGATGGCTATGAAGAGATCTAAAAGATAGTTAGTGTTATTAGATTTCCACAATCCATATCATCAATGTTGTAGATTTCTAGATTTGATTGTGTAGCAATTTTTTGAGTTAACGTTTCAAATCACACTCTATGATCAATCTCCTTGAGCTCTTTGTCCTGATGATGGATCATAGAGTGTGATTTAAAATGTTGACTCAAAAAATTTGCACAAAATTAGATCTATAAATCTACAACATTGGTCTAAAAGACAGTTCCAACATTGTTGGAATTGCAAAAAATGTAAGGAAGCTAAGATAGCAGAACAACTTCCTACACTAATCTTGAGAGGAGAATAATGCAAAAATTTTACAGATCTTTAACAGTTACAAAAACTTAAATAGAAATAAACATAAATATCATGCATACCACAACACAATAATTTACATGGGGAAAACCATTTCAAGAGAAAAACCCCACTCCAAAATTTTCCCAATATATTATTCAGAAATCACAAAGATTACAACATACTTGCAAAGCAAGCTTCTCACAAGAGTATCACCATGCAAAGATCCAGAGGCAACACAACCGCTATTAGACTCTCAGAATACATCACAATACATAGCCGTAATACAACATCCTCATGAAATAGGGTTGCCTTCTAGGGAAAGTCAACCTAATAAAATATCAACCATTAGATATGAGACATAATGATGAATAGTCCAGATTTATAATAATAAAGTATATATAAAATTGGCTTTTGGGGGCACTATCCCCGAGCACTTGTTGAGGCATGTTGCCCCCTGGACCCCAAGCTAGGGGGATGATCCCTCTGACCACCTTGTGGGGGGATCCCCCCATGCCCCCTCTATCATCATCAAATGAACAATACCTTATGTAATTGCAAGGTTGAGACACATTTTCTCAACAAAAAATGGAGAAACTAGTCAAAATTCATGAGCTAGGGACTAAAAACAAAACCTCTAACTATGATAGGCTATAGAATGCACCAAAACCAAAACTAGGTGATGAGACACACACCACTAGAAAGTTGGTGGAACCATATTTTTGACAATACCTTGTTTTTCAAAATTTGACATCGTATGCCCAAGCTATGGCCAAAAGAAAAAAACACCTCCTTTATGGCACAAGGAGGGTTGAAAACGACCCCTACCCTAGGTTGTATTGTTGGTGTCCACAAGAATATTCCTTTTTAGTAGAAAAAATATCTAGTCCCCCTACAAAATATGGTGAATGGAATATTCCATGAAAGGGGAATATTCCAAGAAAAAATGTCACTATTAGGTGAATAAATTTTGTTGCAAGTAAAAATGTTATTAAACGTTGAAAGAAAAAATGTAACTACTAAAAAATATTGACACTGGCTTAGAAATTTTTAAAGTGGCCTGGATTTTTGTTTTTAAGTTTTGGAAAATTTTGTTTGTCACTAGGTGGTTTGTAAATGACCATTGATTGACATTTAAGTCGTCGACGATTGGCATTTACGGGGCTCTCAGGGCTTGTCATAGCAAGTACCATGCAGGTACCATAAATAACCCGCCCCTCCCTTGTAATAAAAAACAACACTTTATAAAAAAAAAAATTATTTTTTTTAAATTTCTAAAAGGTAAGAAATTTAAAAAACAACCAAATTGTGTTTCAACTTATTTATTTTTCAATTTTTGTGCCTTGGGGGTCGTACAAAAGTCGTACGACCCCTAGGGAAATTTTTTTTGGCCTCAGAAACTCCTGACAAGAAATATAGGAAAATTTATAGTCAAAATTTGTGGAATTGACCTCCTAAATCTAACAACGAGGTCCTTTTTGTGCCAAAATGCATCAAAATTGCAACTAATCTCCAAGTCTGGAAAAATAGAAACTATTTTAGACCCTTGCAGATTTATTCTTAGGAGTCCAAATTAGGCCAAACAAAATCCAAATTTGACTTTATTGACAACTTTCAATCCAATGGAAGACTTTGTTTTGATCCTAGATGCACCAAAATTTTCCCAGCTCCAAAATTTGCAAAAAAAGCAAAGGGGTTCCAGATTTGAAGTCAGTAACCCTTATAGAATAAAAAAAACCTCATAAATCAAGAAGGGGTTCAATGAATCCACACTTTGATACCATGTTATAATTTTGAAAAACATGAGCCACAAGATCAAACAACAAACAATCACCTTCCATGCAAGAGATTTGCAAACAATATATGCAATATTCCTCAACAAGAAAAAGATATAGAAGAAACTCAAGAATCTTCAAGGAAAAAAAGAGTCCTCAGAGATTGAGAGTTCGAGAGTAAATCTCTAGATAGCTAATACAATGAGGGTTGAGTGCTATATAGGAGAAACCTTAAATGATAAAGGGATTAGATCATGAAAAGTTTCAACATCTCATGAGATGAGATAAAAATGATCTAATAATAGCTCACTTCAATTAACATTGAAAAACATTTAGTTAACTGAATAAAGAACTCCTAAGTCTAGCTTAAGTGCATGAGAATAAACTAGGATAATAATAAACTTAGATTAATTATTAGTTAATGCATGATTACTCTAACACTTATTAGATTGTGACACCTTTCAAAAATGCATGGTGATAAATGAGCAACATCTATATATTTACGTCTTATATTTTCTTTCCTAATATCCATTTTTGAAATAAAAATTTCTTTTTCACTAACCTTTACGTGATTTATTTATTCCTAAGTGGAGACATATTTGGTGCTCACATGGATCATATTTAAAATTCAATACCAAACATCCTCCATTGGTACAAGATACTACATATTGGCAGGTAACATTATTCTTCATATTCTTCTCTCTGCTAGGGGATTTTCCCTTGTATGAGGTTTTCTACCTATATTTTGTAGGGATCATTTTGTGCATGAGTACATTTTTTTGGGATCCATAACACCTAATTAATCTATTATTATTGGTGTTTTTTTTTCATAAGGAAAATTAGGTTTTGAAGGGTCCCTGAAACCCTTTACAAGAATGGAAAGCTGCAAGAGAAACTAAACAACAAAAACCAGTAGCCCAAAAGACCAAAAAGCTAACAAAAGATAAAACATTAGCAACTAGTCATCAGAACAACAACAAAAACAACAACCTTGTTGATCAAACAAAAAGGAAAGCATCAACTATAGCATATTATCCAAGACACTCACTAAGGCCATATTCTCCTTAATGACCTCCTCCTACATATCCACAACATCTTTAATCTCATCCATAGACACAACAAATCTCTTTTCAGTCTTCCTCGTCCTAAGATAGGATCCAACCTACACATCTTTCTACAACATTGAAGCATACTCCTCAGCTTTCTCCACTTAGTTCGAGTAGTTGATCTCATCAATCACTTTCTCTAACTCACCCAAGTCAAGAGGTTTACTAGTCCAATTAAGGGCTTTCTCATTTAAAACATAGAGCACCCTAGCTATAGTCTTTAGAGAGTTACTAATATTAACCACTATTCTTAAATCATCCAAAATCTTACCAATTCTCTCCTCAAATTTGGAAACATGGTTCTCTAAACTTTTATTGACCAACATTTCCAAAGAGGAAATCCTCTCCTCATGAGAAGCCCCCTGACGATCTACATCCTTAATCATCTTGTCCAGCATGATGTTCATACTTTTCACTTTTAACTTTTACTTTAATAGCCCATTCCTTCTAATTACCACGAAGCATAGCAACAGAAATCTCCTGCCAATTTTTTTTCTAAATATTGAGCTCCTTAACCTCAGAAAAAACCACTTCACTAGTGACAACAAATTTCATGTCCCATCCTCGACCATCTTGCAAAACATATTCATATTCACATCATCCCAAGTAAAAGGAGGTTGATCATTTGAATCAATGTTACCAGGAGCATCAGACCAGTTGAAATTATTCTCTTCATCCTCTTTGATAGGGGAGACCTTGACCTCAACCACTTCCACCTTAATCTACTCCTTATCAGGCAAGTTAGCTAAATCAGCTAACACTTCCAACTGTTCCATTTTTGATAGCCCTTTCAACTAAAGAAAATTCCTTAAAATACTTGAATGACTCCATCCCCTACACCTCCATAGGCCCAGGCTCATTCAATAACTCATGGGAACCAGGACTAATAACACTAGCAGGAACTTTCAAACATAGACCCTCAATGTCAGGCACCTTGGGACCAAATGCAGAGGAAATTTCCCCCTTCCTAGGAAAAGGATCCCTAGCAGAGACATTCTCAATATCAACATTAATAGAGCGATTAACACCACCTTCCCTAGGAGCCACCGAGGGTTTCTCACTAGAATCGAGAGCCACATCCATCTTCCTCTTAACCAAAGGTTTATCTTTCTTGGAGCCTTTTGATTTCCATTTCAAAGTCTTTTCCACAGACTTCACCATGGAATCCCTTAGCTCCAAATCCATTTCATAGCCCTTGTCCACTCTTCCGAGTCAGCTTCCCCTTCCTCAGAGCCAACTTCATCCATAGACATTTCCTCAAACTTCGTTTCCTCATCCTCAAAACTCCCAACCCATTCTGTAATAGTCTCTAGTGTCATAACCAGTGTTTTTAACAGACTTCTTACCAGGGGTTTTAGGAGAGATTGCAATTAACTTAAGCTTAATGTGAGAAAACAAGAGGTTCATAAAACCCTCATGCAACTCCAACTTCTTAGGGTTTTTTCTGTGATCTTCTATACTCTTTTCCATGGAAATTAATAGGTAGAAAGGAAAGGAGACCAACACCTTATGCCTAAAATGATTCAAAAGCATGAAATGGTAGCTGTAAACAATAAATAATCTACCTTCAAGCGTAAAATAGTGCATTATCGCCAACACGAGGTCCCTCCAAAGCAGCTTCAAAGACTTACAAGCATAGCCACCACTCCCAATTTTCTGGAGCTTCTTCTTCTCATCAAATTTGAAAAAATTCGCAAAGGCCTTCTTAGTAGCTCCCCTATCCTTGAAATTTTTTTCTCCCAGATATTGCTAGACCAATGGCCTTCGCTAAAAACTCCTCATCAATTTTAAACTCCACACCCTTATAATTCAACATCCTCCTATTCCAAACTTTCACAAAGAAATCTGGAGCATTAGGGTCCAAACCTTGAATTATCTACATGAACTGCATAACCCCACCAAGCTCCCAATGTTCCCAAACAACAGGATTATTTTGAAATTCCTCACATGAACTTGGCTCAATTCTACAATGGTCTTCACCCATGGCTACTTGCAAAGTTGCAGAACCCAATGGCACCAGAGAGTTAAAGAAACGTGAAAAAAACCAAACTCTCCACAAAACACCAATAACACCCACAATACATGTGGGCTTGTCATTCAAGGTACTTCCCTACTAATGCTACCAGGCCATTATAATATAGAAACTAAGGAAATAATAATGAATCATACAGGCCAAAGGTTCATCGAGCATATCCCAACTATGAAACATTATGAAGAACCTTTCCCCAAACACTAGAATTTATCTTGTTCTCCAGAATGGTATTTATCTTGGGTTAATTATTTGATTTGGAAAGTTTTGAAGGAATGAAATTTTATCTTATGTTTTGTTTAAATGATGATTTGAAATCTACCATTAAATTTTGCACTGTGAATGAATGAAACTTTGTAT
>VDFB02202851.1:0-25332 GCA_007258455.2 Sequoia sempervirens | reverse complement strand
CAACTTTGAGGTGATCTTCTAGACAACATAACCTAGTTGACAAGTATATCCCACTAAATTTCATTGTGTACTTGCTTGTTTATGTAAATTGACAATGAATCTAGATATTTCATGGAGGCTCTCTCTTTAGAGGTTAATATGTCTTAGATGTAGGCCATGTAGAAAGAGATGATGGCCTTAGATAAATGTGATATTAAGGATCTAGTTAGCTTTCCCAAGGGGAAAAAACCTATTGGTTTCAAATGGATTTTTATAGAGGTGCAAGGAAAAATTGGTGGCCAATGGTTTCTCATAGAGAGAGGGAGTTGATTTTGGTGAATTTTTATTTCTTATTGCTAAAATATCTTCCATTGGGTTTATGTTTTTGATAAAATGGTTTACACATGTTTTGAAGAGGCCTTGAAACCCCTTAAAACCAACAAAATATTAGTAAAGTAATAATAAAACAACAAAAATCTACTCAAAAGACCAAATGAAACACGAGATAAAACACTATATTAAGGACCAAATACCTACAATTTTGTTAGTATTTTAGCAGCTTTTAGTTCAAATTTATAAAATGTATCATGAATCTCCACAAATTCCCATAACTCTCTTTTTTCTTCCTAATAACTTTTTTTCTTATTTCTCCTTGTTCTAGAACTAGGACTTGTCTTCATAACTTTGCCCTTTGAAACAAGAATCTCTAAATCTTCATCAATATTTTTTAGCTTCTTTGTTAGGATCTTGATCCCCATTGTGCTATTATGAATGGTACACTTATTGACATCTATAACCCTTCTTAAGTTTCCCTTTACCATCTCAATTTCTTTTTCCAAAAAACTTAATATGATATTGTGATTGTCATAGCCTTGTCTAAATTCTTCACCCAATGTTTCAATTTTAACCTTTTTCTCACTATAGTCATTGACTAGTCAATTAAATTGAGGGATGAATTCCTAGTTCTAGAAGATTTTATTATCCTCCTTTTTCTATATTTGAATTTTTCCATGCAATTTTTTCTCCATCCTTGATAATTTAATGTTGGGTATGTTAATATTAACACAAAACCATTTGAAAAGGTTGTGTTGTGCCTCAAAGCAACTTATAATGTATCTAGCATTTGCATCACATTGTTTACTATATTATATAGTTCATGTAAAGAGGAAGGGTTAGACTCCAGGATAAATAAAATTCTTGAGGAAGGAGTGGACAAGGATCAATGTTACAAGGGTACACCAACAACTAGTTTTGGAAAAGACTAAACGTTTCATTTTCCCTTAATAGGTGGACCCTCCAAATGCATAGGGTATTTATAAATATTGTTTCCTCTCGTCTTAAAAATTTTACTTATAGCCTTAGACACATAGGTATAATGTCATAAAATTACACCCCCATGCAATTTCACATTACATAACCCTCCCTTTAGCCTAATAAAGACAATAATGCAAATCCATTTTTCCTTACCTTAAAATTCGTCTCTAAACCCCTTCATTTTCATTCCTTGATTTATTTTTTCTAGGATGCTTCTGCAATGCGTAAACGTCTACACACTACGTGAATGTCCTGATAAGATTCCTAGGTCTGTGGCCATTGGGACATTACACTTCCTCATGTTCACGAAGTGTAACCCCCCCTATAGTCATAAACATGTCCAAAAATGGCCCCCTTACATGCATTTCTCCATTCAAAATTGCATTCTTCTCATTCATTCATCCAATTCTCAATCAATCACTATTTCACTCTAATTCACTCTCACTCTTACAACTTCACTCTTGCTTTTACATCACTTCTACACAATTTTCTTTCATGTTTTGAATCTCTACATCACACTCTTGGCTCTTCTTTGGCATTGTCATCATGGTTGAGGGGAGGTATCCTTATTTCTTCTATTACATTATTGTCTCTATTTGCAACATAGTGTTATTCTAACTTGTTTATTCTCTTTATTATTTTCTCTCTATATAGTGTATTGTCTTTTTTCTAATCTCTAAAATGTAGAAAAATAGGGGATGTGGTTAAAATGTGGAATGCACCCTATTTTTCTACCAATTTCATTAGGAAAAAGAGACCCCAAAGGTAGGATTGAATTTCAACCCTTAGGTGAGTCAACCCTATTGGAGATCTTGCTATTTTCCTTATGCAATGACGAGGTAAATATGCCTGAAATGCACTCTTGGGAGATGAATGAAAAATACTAAATGAATCCAATTATGCAATGTGAAACTTGAGTCATCAATTTAAAGCATAACAGAAATAGAAACAACCAACTTTCAACAAATATGAGGAAGGGAAGATGATATGTACCAGTCACCAAAAGCTTCTGCTAAGTGTCCTCTTGGGATAGATTTTCCCTAGGGAAAATTGGTCCTACTACATGGATCCAAAATATGTTTTAACAGTCCTCTGCTCCTAGATTTGCACTCATGATTCCTCTAGATCTCACAATCGAAAAGTCAAAAATAAATTATGTGATTTTTCATGGCTTGACAAATTTGATGACAACTTTACAAAATTGCACTTTTTGATCAATCTTCAATCCTTCTTCAACTATAAATCTACACATACAAAGAGAGGGAAAAAATGTTTATTTTTGGTGAATGGGGGTTTGTCTTGGTCAAACCTCAGTTTGGTAATTAAACCTTGAAATGAAATAAATAATGAAATAAAGGAATGACGAATGAACACTAGCTTGTTGCAACTCACCAAACCCTTTAATGGCTACCCTTGGAGGATTGAAGTCTAACACATATCTCCAAATATTGATCTTGCATGAAATGGATTGATTGGATGTTGATCTTGATGCTTCAATATTGACTTGAATTCTTGAAACCTACATCACAATGTTAGCTCCAAAAATATGCATAGATGTGCAAATAACTTTGACATGATGCTTGAGATCTTGAATGCTACTCGAAATGACTGATAAATTTTCTCTTGAATTCTCTTGAAAATAATAAATGTTCTCTTGTGAAGTCATAAAAACTCATAGGATTTGAATTGATAAAACGACCTTGTATTTATAGGTAGTTTTCTAATTTCTCGACAATTAAACATCAAAGGCCAACAATTGCAAATAGAATCTGAATCATGAAAATGTCACCAAAATCATATTAAAAATTGGGGTCCTAATTCTAAGGAGGACCCATTCGCCCTTGAGCGAATGCATCCTAGGCTCTAAACCTAGGACACACATTTTCCAAAATGTGTAAATTAATGCTAGCAATTGTTTAATCCAAGTTCCCCTTTCGGAAAATGAGATTAATTAGGATTTTAAATGCATAATTGGGTCAATTAGAGGCTCAATTAAGTCCAATTAATTAAGGGACCCAAACACAGTGTGAAAATATAAAGGAGTACATTTTTCAACACTATATTTAGCCCCCACTTTAGTGAGAGGATGATCCCTATGCTCAAACTCACACTAAAGTAGAAAAATAAGCGTCAAGAGAGGTCTAATTGTACAAATGTTGGAAATATAAGACAACAAAGGTCAAGGAGGATGATCAAGCCCCCAAGATCTAAGATCTCATGGAAAACCAACAAAGGTACAAAGAGACACATGCCTATGTTTAATATGCAGAAGCAAGATAAGATGCACAAGCATACAATGCCAAAATGAATGAAAAAAGAAAAGAAAAAGGGGTGGATCAAACCTCGACTATTTTTCCAAAGGGATGGATCAAGCCTTAGTTGTTTGTCCAAAAACAATTCACAAGTGGAAACTTGTTGTCCACTATGCAAACAAAATATACTCACATAGGCTAGTGAAATTGGTTGTCCATTAGGTGAGCCCCAAAAGATGGCTGATGGGAAAGTCATGCTAGATCTACAAGCTCCCATTCCTAAACCATGCCAAAATTTGTACCTCCCGATAACTTTGATAAGGTACCACAAGAATGGTCAAAAGGCTAGCAAGCTACGTTATGCTAGGCACTCATGAAAAAGGCTCCACTGGCAAGCAAGTTGTGTTATGCTTGGTGGCCATTTGAATACAATAGGATAGAATAGTCAAACGAGTTTTGTTTAGTTCATGAAAGGTCTCACCTTAGGGAACATCACGCTTGATGTCACCAAGAGAGGACTATTTGAGGATAAAATATTCACAACTTAGGAAATGCAAGTCATAGCATTACCACTAAGAGGAATTCCATATGCCAAGAAAGGTCATGCTTTTGAAGGACATCAGGCCCAATGTCACCACTAGGAAGACACATCACATGAATTAAGAAGACTGCACTTTGAAGCAAACAATGAGCAGGAACACGTATTCCCCCACTTTAAATAAATTGCTAAACACTATACTGTGAGCAATTACTTTAGAGTAGAACACAATAAATGTCAATAAATGAGAGCTTTATTCGGAAAGCCCTATGTAAAACATATGTTTCCAACTAGAGCTACGTCATGAAAAGGATAGTTTCCCCCCATATGCAATCCTAAGATAACACATAAGGGGTCCATGGATCTGGGGTCAAAATTATGTATTTGTTATAGTGATATAATCAAGGTTGGAACCATCATCACTCCCCAAATGACTCATGGAACAACAAGCACAAAGGAAGAATGAAACATAAAGTGTGAAAACAAAGAAAATATTTTGGGTCAACATGGAATAGATCTAAATGTCTCAACACCTTGCGTCATCCCCAAAAGGAAAACACAAGACAAGAGAAAAGATAAAGGTTTGCAATAGATAGAATAATGTAGATAAAAATAGAAGAATGTCACGAGAAATTTGCTTCTTTTGTATCCTTGCACCAATGGAGTGACAAGGTTCATCTAAAGTAGGCTCACAAAAATATAAAGATACACCAAGCAACACAATACAGGGGATCGCATTACAAACATGCAATCACAAAGAACATGAAAATAAAAACAAAGAAAAGACTAGTAGGGCACATGTGAGTCAACCTATTAGCAGGTCATCTGCATCCCAATTGTGTTCATCATATACGGAAAGCAGATAACTATCCAAAGGGACAACAACAAGTGTTGTACTAGGAGTATCACTAGGTTCAACATGTCGTGAGTCACTCTTTATAGGAGGATCATAACAGTTGTTATCATCTAAGTTCATGGAAGAGGAAAACAATAAATTTAGCTCATTATGCACTTCCTCATCAATTTTAGCAATCTCATCATCACCATCCAAGTTAATCACTACTGAAGGCCTAATTACAATGTCCACGGATGTTTCATGTTTTTGTTGTTGTTGCAAAGGTGGAGAATCATCATGCTTTGTTTGAGTTAAGTTTTGATCTTTATTTTTTGTTTTTCTCTCTTCTTTTAACTCACAAGTGATAGCATGACATCTATGCCTACACTCTTTAGAATTTTAGTTTCTTCTTGTATGGTTTTCAAGTTGTGCTTGTGTAGGAGCGGGTTTATCAACCATAGGTTTCTTTCCTTCTCGCAAGGGAGGAACAAAAGGAACCATGGGAGGTTATTCAACCAGTTTCTCTTTAGCTTTATAAACTTTTTTGAGCCTAGGAGGTGAAATGAGACTTATTTGGTTATATCTTTGTTTTTTATAGGAAATAGGTGAAGGATTTTTTATTGTTTGGTCTTGGTTACTTGGAAGGGATTTTGGTTCAATCATGGTCTCATAATTGATCAGAGGCTCAATCATGGATTGAAGCATGTTGGTAAGGGATAATTTTTCTATGCACTTTGCCTTAAATATTTGATAAGATTTGAAAAAGAAGTCCACACGAGGCTTAAGAGGTTCCATGGGTTCAGGCCATAAGAAATCCAATGATAAATTCCCACGAGAAGACACAAGATTAAAGCCACTATGATGCACAATAAAGATGTCATTTCCAAATTTAAAATTTTAAGCATTTATGCACTATAGATGGGATGACATCCATGGAGCGTAGCCATGGATAACCAAGCTTCACACGAAATTGGTTTGATGATGGGATGATGGAGAATGAGACATTTAATTATTTTAGTCCAACTTTTAAAGGAAGAGTGATCAAACCTATCATAGGGAAAGCAAAACCATTATGTGTTCTAATCCATGATTTTGGTTGTTCATAAGAATCTTGATAAAGTTCATGCACAAATAAGAATTCCTCAGTAATCATATTCTCTACATAAACTTGATCAAGTAATATCCCATTAGTAGGCTTATCATTGATTCTTTCAGCTATGTAAAGAGGACCATCGGGTGCACATTTGTTTATGTCATTTTGTGAGAAAGAAATGTCAAGAGGCATTTTGGTTTGGCCCTTACAAGGTTGAATGTCAATTAAATCAACCATATCTTGCAAGCATTCTTCATTATCACTCGCATTGCCATTATTTTGATCTTGAAGTTTGTCAACATTCATCACATCATTCTTGGCATCACTAGCTTTTACAAAAGAGATATTATGATTTGGCATGTGGTTGGTAAAGATTTGTAAATTTTGGTTGGGTAGGGAGACAAACTTATTTCCTTGATCATTAACACCACCAATCTCAATGTGATTAGAATCAATGAGGTCTTGCACAATATGTTTAAGATGCTTACATTGCTTTGTATCGTGTCCATTTTGTCGTTGATAATGGTAAAATAAATTTGAGTAAAAGTTAGCGATTAGTGGTGCCAATGGCAATAACAAGAGGTAAGATAACTAAGTTCTTACTCAGAAGTTGTAACATGATGGAATGAAGGGTATCGGGTAATGAGGTTAATTGTCTACTTATTTCCCTAAATGGATATGGATTTGTCATTTTTATGGCAGCCACTTGGGAGTTAGCATGTTGACCTGTTTGAGGGGTACTTAGTTGTAAGAAGCCATTATTTTGTTTCTTAAATGGTTGGAGATTGTTATGAGGCTCGAGTTTGAATTTTTCAAGATGGTTAGAAGAAGTTTTTGTTTCATGATGAACCAAATTCTAATAGTCATGAAGGGCCATGCACAAGTGTGTAAAGGAGGTAAATTCATCATCTCAAGATTTTCTTGTATTTTTTCTTGCAAGTTTTCAATGAACATTCTTTGAAGATTAGCATCGGGAATCTTAATGTTGATTTGTGAGTAAAGCAATTGGTATCGTGCTATAAAGTTCGTGACCTTTTCATCATCCTTTTGTTTACATTGCATTAAATCATGTAAGATCATCTTAGGACCCATGTGCACTTGGAAATGGTTGAGAAGTGCATCAACAAGCTCATTAAATGAACAAATTGAATTATTCAGTAAATAACAAAACCACTCCAAGGTAGTATCTTTTAAGGATTTAGGAAAAAATTTATCCAAGAGCTTATCCTCAAAAATGAAGTCACTACATAAGGTTGTGTATGCCGAGACATGGTTACTAGGATCTCCTTTTCCACTATATTTCTCAAATCTAGAATCTCTATGCCTTGTGGAATTTGCGCTCTCAATATCTCCAAGGATAAAGGATTTTGTTTGACATATTGTGAAGGTTTTCAACTTTCATGTTGGTTCAATGTGGCAATTTGTTGTTGGAGGGATGAAACATTTTGCAAAAGTTGGTTGAGGACAAAATTATTCGTTGTATTTTGGGATGGGGTGAATAAGGTGGAGGTGTGTATGTATTTGGAGGACACGTGAATTGTAAGTTTGTGAGAGGATATGGATTAGGAGATATGAGAATTGAATGCACAAAGCTAGGAGGATTCCCATTGGAAATACCTAAGGTTGTATTAACATTGCTAGTTGGTTGTAGTAACATGTGGGTTGGTGTATGTTGGAAGAGAGGCCATAGTTGTAGGAGGAGGAATTTGACTACCACATTGACTTTGAGTGTACCCCAAATTTTGAGCACAACTAGCCGTTGTGGGAACATGTTTATCAATAATGTGAGCTAGGCTACACACAATCTCTATTCCTTGTTCATTATAAAGAATTTTCCTCATGTTATCTATGATAGGAATTGCAATACCAACAATGTATTCAACACTCACAAATTTTTCTAAATTTTCATCCATTTTTTTTAGTTCTTCTTGGGGGAAATTAGAAACCCTTGTGTCAATATCAATAACATTGTTTGTGGGTAAGGTGGTAATGGGAAATGAGATGTCAAAGCTATGGTCCTTAGTGTGTTGAATAGTATCAACGCTATGAGTGAAAGAGTTAGAGAACTTGAGATCCATGACAGATGTAGTAGCATGAGATGGCATGAGTCTCGAACTATGTCTCATGACATTATTGGTAATATGACACCAGGTTGTGAAGCTCATGCAATTTTCACCAAACCTAGGTGTACCCAAAAAGGAGAATAGGCACTGGACAAATGTAACAAACACCCAAAAATAGGAAGTACAATGCAAGTATGTAAAAAGAGATAGCAATATTCAGATTTAAAATAAGATAATTTACTGATTATGCTATGCAAAAACTTGAAAATGATTTCTTTTTAATGCAAAATTTTATTTCAAATAATGCACTCAATTTGACCAATTGAACCTAAAGCAAACAATAATAGAATTTTTTGTTTTCTGAAACTGAAACCCAGATTTAACAACAAAACAAAATGAAGCAAAAAGAGACAAAATAATGCCTATAAATTTGGAAAAATACTTGTACAAGGACTTATTTTCCCTAGGACAAATGAATCCTAGGTCAAGGTTCTAAAAAAACAAAATTTGAATTTCTTGCTTAATGTTTGAATTCTCTGTTTCAAGTTGCAAACTATAACTTCTGTGACATAATTTTCCAAATTTAGGTTTCCTAATGCAAGTCAAAATAGTGATAAATGATGAACAAGGCGACACTTTTTGAAATGCAATTTTGACTCAATTTCTAATGTAAATGACTAAAAGTACACTAATATGCAAGTAGTATGCAAAATCAATGTAATATGCATGCACTTTTTTTGAATTTTTTAGATTTTAAATAATGCAAAGATGAAAATTGAAAACCCTATATGAGATGCAAACTAATGCAATTTTGAAAGCCCTAAATGAAATGAAAACTAATGCAATTCAATACAAACTAATGCAAATCCTAGATCTATGGTTTGAATGAACTCCAATTTCAGAAAATGTATAGTGCAAGAATGTCGAGCTCACCAAAATGAAATATAGAAAAAATGGGGGATGTGGTTAAAATGTGGAATGCACCCTATTTATCTACCAATTTCATTAGGAAAAAGAGACCCCCAAAGGTAGGATTGAATTTCAACCCTTAGGTGAGTCAACCCTATTAGAGATCTTGTTGTTTTCCTTATGCAAAGACAGGGTAAATATGCCTAAAATGCACTTTTGGGAGATGAATGAAAAATACTAAATGAATCCAATTCTGTAACGTGAAACTTGAATCATCAATTTAAAGCATAACATAAATAGAAACAACCAACTTCCGATAGATCTGAGAAGGGGAAGATGATATGTACCAGTCACCAAAAGTTTCTACTGAGTTTCCTTCTAGGGTAGATTCACCCTAGGGTGAATGGGTCCTACTACATGGATCCAAATTTTGTTTTGACAATCCTCTGCTCCTAGATTTGCACTCTTGATTCCTTTGGATCTCACAGTCGAAAAGTCAGAAGTAAATTTTGTAAGTGAGTATTTGTGGCTTGACAAATTTGATGACAACTTTGTAAAATTGCACTTTTTGATCAATATTCAATCCTTCTTCACCTGTAAATTTGCACATACAAAGAGAGGGAAAAACTGTTTGTTTTTGGTGAATGGGGGTTTTCCTTGGTCAAACCTCATTTTGGTAATTAAACATTGAAATGAAACAAATAATGAAATAAAGGAATGATGAATGAACACTACCTTATTGTAACTCACCAAACCCTTTAATGGCTGCCCTTGGAGGACTAAAGTCTAACACATCTCTCCAAGGATTGATCTTTCATGAAATGGCTTGATTGGATGTTGATCTTGATGCTTGAATCTTGAATTGAATGCTTGAAACCTACATCACAATGTTAGTTTGAAAAACATGAATAGATACAAATAACTTTGACATGATGCTTGAGATATTGAATGTTGCTCCAAATGACTAACAAATCTGCTCTTGAATACTCTTGATAATAATATTCACTCTTGTGAAGTCTCATAAAAATTCCTAGGATTTGAATTGATAAAAATACCTTGTATTTATAGGTAGTTTTCTAATTTCTAGATAATTAAACATCAAAGGCCGATAATTATAAATAGAATTTGAATCATGAAAATGCCACCAAAATCATATTAAAAATTGGAGTCCTAAGTCTAAGGAGGACCCATTCTCCCTTGGGCGAATGGGTCTTAGGCCCTAAACCTAGGACACACATTTTCTAAGATGTGTAAATTAATGTTAGCAATTGTTTAATCCAAGTTTACCTTTCGGAAAATGGGATTAACTATGCTTTTAAATGCATAATTGGGTCAATTAGAGGCTCAATTAAGTCTAATTAATTAAGGGACCCAAACATAGTGTGAAAATGTAAAGGATTAAATTTTTTGACACTACAATCTCGTTGTCATATTGGCTATCTGTGGAGGTGGAAACACTAAAACGAGGGTTTGACTAAGGCAAAGCCTGATACAACCCCAACAATTTCATTGTTTCTATGTGTGTAGGATTGTTCAAGTGGAGCATTCCAGGAGGCTTTATAGTGCATGACCTCTTGTAAGTTGGTATCTTACTTTCTTTTTTATTTCAATCAGTTTAGTTTAAACTTTTATAGTATTCTTCTTGTTGTCATTTTCTTCGTTTTAGCATTCTATTAGCACATTTAACATTCAAATTTTGGATTTTGAGTAGAAAATAGGTTATGTGAGCTTCTATTTGCAAGTTCAACTCTCTGTCCATACGAGATGCCAACGTGTCCTTGAGACTATAGCATGTCATGTTGTTATTCAAGTCTCGTGTTGATGTCCTCTGGCCAAGAGCTAGTTGACTTGTCCTAGAGACCTATGTAGCCTATTCTTTCAGTTCTGGAATCTCTTTTCTTAAACTCTATCATAAAACATAAAACCCCGTCAAACCTTACTTTATCCCCTTTTTCCATCCCTGTCACTTGAGCATAGCCTTTAATGTAGTTGAGGACTAATCGCTCCCTATAGACTCTTCCCTATCCTAAAGACATGGGTGTAGCAAGGTGAATTTGACATGAACCCTTCTTTTGTTGATTGTTGCATCAAAAAATTTCTTCTCTTGTGTTGAGATGTGAATTGGATGGTGCATTGTGACACTCTTTTATGAGTTTCACAACCCAATCCATTACCTTTGGGCACATAATTAGAAGGATTTACTGACATACGAAAATGAGATCTAGAAGTTGGTTCAATCCTCCCCGTTCAAGTCCAAATTTTGAATAGTATTGCATAGGACTCTTGGTTGGCTTCACCTCTCCTTATGTTGAAACACATACCCCGCTAGCCTCTCCGTCTAAATCTTCTCCTTCAAACTCTGCTTCCCCCATTTTGAGGAATCTTGTCTCTACATTCATGTCAAGCAAATTCAATATTTGGAGGAAAAGCTTGAAGATTTTGAATATTTTTTAAGAAAAGAAGACTCCTATTCTAAAATCGCTCTCATCCTTAACAATATGAGGAATTTACTAATTTTTGATCATAGAGGATTGGAGCTTCGCTGTGGAATAGTAAACATTGTTGAGACTCATGTTCCATCATACATCGTCGCCTTGGGTAACCCTCGATACTCACATTTGGGAATCATTGGTCGTTAGTTGGACATTTTGATGCCTGGTGCATCTGTATACATGGTTGACATATGTCACTCTATTTTTGTTGTTCTTGCTATCAAAAATTTTAATACTAAATCCTCCAAAACTCACAAAATTAAAGTGAGCTGAATTCCCTTGCACTTCAAGATTCCTACATATAGAACTTGAATCCCTTCCACTTCTGGTACTTTCACTTATACCTCTAGTGCTAGTTCTAGTTATACTCCAACTACATATCTTGCCCTCACTTCTTTAGTGTAGAACATGGGACAAATACAATCTGAGTTAGCAAGCTTGGCTAGCTCCAGCTCTCAGCTTATGTTCCATCCTTATTGGCATTGCAATCCTTTGTCCTTCGCCATCCTAAACACCCCATCCCCTAGGGGATGGAAATTCATAAGTTTGACAAGTATAATGGCCAAGGAGACCCGTAGAAACACGTCTCCTCCTTCAATGCCATGTGTACTGACTTTTTCCATCATGATGATCTCTTGGAAAAACTATTACCACATTCTCTTAAGGATGTCGCTTTGGAATGGTATTTCTCTCTACCCGATAACTCCATTTTCTCTTTTGACCATCTTGTGAATTAGTTTCTCCAACAATTCTAGGCTAACATCAAATCGAAGGTCACTTTCACCAACCTCATCTATTGTAGGCAAGGGATGCATGAGAAGGTCACTGATTTCATAGCTTGATACCAAGCTATCTTCTCTCAAATATCCTATGCCCTTCTAGATTTTTACATAGAACATGTGTTCATCGAGAACTTGTTGCCGATAATATGAGACAAGTTTCTTCTAATGAAATACCCATCCTTCGTCCATTTGTGTGTTGCCTTGCATGAGTACCAACAAATGGTTGTGTAGTACAAGGTTTCCTCATCGTACTCTTGTTCAGATGGACGTTTAGTTGTGTATGTCTCTGGGGAGTCTAAGAAAAAAAAATAGTAGTGAATGTAGTCACTGTTCCTACTGACAAAAAACTATACAAGAAGAAACTATTTTTTTACAAAATTCTTAGAATCCTATACAAGTTTCTTTTAGAGGTTATTAAAATATGGCATAATTTATCTCCTAAATATTTGACCACTTTCTAGGCCTTATCTCGAGTGGTACGATGCACATAAATTATGTTACTATCATCAAGTAGCTAGCCATGATACTGAGCGATGTGTTCATCATCGACATGTAATCCAAGAACACATTGACAATGGTACCATTTGACTTGATGAGAAAAATAAGAATTCAAACAAATCTATAGTGAAACCCAATAGTCTGCTATAGATCTACATAGATCCCTTTTTGTCCCATTATGTGAACCTAGTAACTTTTGCTTCTTCTAAGCCTAGTCCATATGAGTATGTGAATGTGGTCTCGTTCACCCCAAGTCATGTGAATGTGACTCCTGAGATTACATTCACATCACATGATTTTCCTTTAAACAAGGAGCCCTCTCTGCTATGCATACCGGCTCATGCCAACGACAACGTTGTCATTGACCTGTTATGGTTGAACCCACAAGTCAATTTAATGTCATTACATAAGAGACTCTTTTTATAAACAATTTACATAAAGAGAAATATGAGGAGTCATAGGCCATGCTCCACACCCATGATGGTATCTTTGTCCCATCAATTGGTTACATTTCTCTGTTACCATCTTGGTTGGACCCAAAACCTTGGAGGTTCCATTTGTTATGATCCCAGAGTCATACTTGTTTAGAGTGATACTAGGGATCCCTTGGATGGTCTCCATAAATGTAGTCCCCTCTATGATCTACAAATGCTTAAAATTCCCTCATGAGGGCACAATGTATACCATTAAGGATATTGGATATAAGTCACTTGTGTCCCATGAGGGATTCTCCTTGGATCACTTTTGGCCTACCCTGGTTGGACCTTTACCACCCAGAGGAGACCTATTATATAAAGATTATTTCAGGTATAAGACTAGGGGATTGGTTCCTAAAAGTGGTTTTCCTCCTTCTCAGGCTATTTATTTGAAGGCTTCTTTGTATGCACAACAACATGCTTCATCTTCTGGCCCTCCGAAGGGTAAGGACAAGAAATCTCTTGCCCTTGGGACTTCCCCTTCAGCTCCTTCTACATCTTCTTCTACTTCCCAACCTTTGTTGGCATCCTCCGTTCCTTCTACTATGCCTGACATAGGAAAAGGAAAGGAACCTATGTTGTGGAAGTCAAAACCTCAGGTTTTCCAACTCCTAGTGTTGCCTACTATCCCCTGACCTACTCTCTATGGTAAGGGGAAGCACTCCTATGGAGTTGTTCCTTCGTCTCGACCTTTGAGGTTTCATCCTATCCCTTGACCTACTCCTAAGGTGGATAAAGGGAAGAGACTCATTGTCAAGACTCCCGCTTTGATCTCTATCTCTCCTCTTGTCCCTCCTTAGGAAGTTTCTTTTCTATTGATGATGATAATGGAGAGCACTTCTCCAGTGGAACATGAACCTCTAGAGTCTTTCCAACCCACCTTCACTGGTGCCCATAGTCGTTGTAACTGCCTTGTGCGAGAGTGTAAGCGCCATCGTCATGCCTTGGTCTGAGAGCATGAGAATTCATAGAAGACCAAGGGGGACCCTCCTGTCTCTCTCCCTCTTTTTGATTTTGTCTATGCTCATATCTCTGCTTTGGTTCCCATCACCTTTGTTCTACTTCCGATTGCCCCAATGGGTGCTGATGAACCTAACCCTAAAAGGGTACAAATGTTGATCGCTCCTTCTACAGAGCCACCTCTAATTACCTCTCTCCCTGACCTCCCTCCCTTTCCAAATCCTGTTGACATACCTAATACCAAGGTGGTGTCTTTTGTGGTTGTCTCCTTCTCCCTCTTTTTCTTCCATCGAGAGGACTTCAAATCCTTCGCTGAAGCGTAAGTTGGAGACCAACCTTTCTTCTATTGGAGGTCATAAAAAGTATTTTGTGCCTCCTCCATCCTATTCTACTTTAGCTTGTACTATCCTTGTGATGGAGAAGGAACCTCCTTCATGTGGGCTAATCACTGCCCCTTTCTCAGAGATTGGCATTGACTCTTTGGTTTCTTCTCGTTCTCTTGGTCAGTCAACATACTTCACTCTAGAGAAGTGTATATTTGACTCATTGGATGATATTCCAACTTTGTCCTCAATATTTGCAAGATCGATGAATTTAGTCTTGCATGAGCTCAGTGACAAAGACCTCAAGGGGGATTCTTCCTTGGCTCTTATCGTAGGTGAGTAGGCTAGCACCGTCCTCACTATCCCCCCCTTCAAGCTCGTCTTACCCCCCCTTACAATGATTTAGAATGGGAGCAAGATTTCCTATTGGAGGTATCAGACTAGAGTGGTGCCTCCTCTTCTACATATTTTGATTAGCTTTATTTGTTTGTTTGTGTTCCCCCATACTTGTTTATTTATGTTTTGTGCTCTCTCTTGGAGGACCTTTTCTACCCTTGTAAGTGCTTGGATATAGGAGAGAAAATCTGTTGTACACTTCCTCTATTTGTCTCATCATTCTTCTACATGTCATACTCTTTCCTTTTCATATTGGGAATGATGCAAAGCATGGGGGCATTTAGGCCTCTTCCATGTTGACCTGAATTTTTATTTTGTCTTCATTTGCTCCTCTTCACATTTTGACATATTTTGGGGGTGATGGAAATTCATACATATTATACTATATTTATCTATCTATATATACAATTAGTTCTGACCTCGAATATTCAGATCCCCCTGTGATCTTGATTTCTTCATCTCTACTCTTTTCATGATGTTGTGGATTCTATGTTTTGTCCCTCATGTGACAACATCCCATGGATACATCTCGATACGTGTTTCATACCATGGCATCTCTTGTCTTTCTCTTCTCCTTAGAATGATATGTGCTCCTTTGTGTAACACACACCATTCTAAGGGGGGCTATCATATCTACTTAATTCAAAAAAAAATCTTAAGAATTATGCCTTTATGTCTTATGTCTCATCGTCTATCTTGGGTGAAACCTAAATAGGCCTATCTTTCTAACTATCTTGCAACACAATTTGTAGTAGCCTTAGGCTTTCACTTGTTGTATGGACTCTAACCTTGCTAGCCATACCTATCGACACTACCTTATTTGATCAAATTATGTCTTTCCATGTTTATGAAATTTATCATGTCTATTTTTCACTTTTTTGCTTAACATGTTTATTTGCAGCTAACATGTTTGTGTTGAGATTGCAGTCAACTATGCAGGATGGAAGACTTGTGTCCTCTTTGTGTCCTAGCTCAGTTCCTACATCAGATATACCAGATTGAAGACCTATGTCTTCTTCATCTTGGGTATATTCTCTTCAATATCTTTCTATCTACTTTAGCTCACACATGTTTAGAATACATATGTTTGAACTAAAGTGGGGGAAAAATGTAGTCGTAATATTGCACCCCCACACAATTTCACATTACATAGCCCTCCCTTTAGCCTAATTAAGATAATAATGAAAACCACTTTTTCCTTACCATCAAATTCATCCCTAAACCCCTTCGTTTTTAGTCCTTGAGTGAATTTTGTCTGGGACACTTTCGCGATGCACAAACATTTACACACCACACAAATGTGCTGACAAGATTCTCGGGTCTGTGGTCATTGGGACGCTACACTTAGGCTTTCCCGTGAAATGTAACGCCCCCTACAGTCACATTCATGCCTGAAAATAACCCCCTTGCATGCATTTCTCCATTCAAACTTGCATTCTTCTCATTCATTCATCCAATTCTCAATCTATCACTCATTCACTCTCACTCTTGCTTCTACATCACTTCTACACCATTTTCTTTCACGCTCTTGGCTCTCACGTTGGCTCATTGGCTCTCCTTTGGCATTGTCATCTTGCTTGAGGGGAGGTATCTTTGTTTCTTCTATTACATTATTGTCTATATTTGTAGCATAGTGTTATTCTAACTTGCTTAAATTCTTTTTATCATTTTCTCTCTATATCATCTATTATCTATTTTTCTATCTTGTTTTCATATTAGCTATCCATGGAGGTGGGAACACCAAAATGAGGGTTTGATTGAGGCAAACCGAGCGATACAACCCCAAAAATTTTCACTGTTTCCATGTGTGTAGGATTGTTCAAGTGGAGCATTTTAGGAGGCTTCATAACACAAGACCTCCCATAAGTTGGTATCTTACTTTCTTTGTCATTTCAATCAGTTTAGTTTAAAATTTTATAATACTCTTCTTGTTCTCATTTTCTTCATTTTATCATTCTGTTAGCACATTTAAACATTCAAATTTCAGATTTCAAGTAGAAATTAGGTTATGTGAGCTTTTGTCTGCAAGACCGACTCTCTATCCATACAAGATGCTAACACGTCCCTGAGACGATAACACACCATGTTGTTAACTGAGTCCTACACTAATGAACTCTGATCAAGAGCTAGTTGGCTTGTCCTAGAGACCTATGTAGCTTATTATTTTGGTTCCCAAAATCCCTTTTCTTAAACTCTATTATAAAACATAAAACCCAGTCAAACCTTCATTTCTCCCCTTTTTCCATTCCCATCACTTGAGCATAACATTTGAGGTAGTTGAGGATTATTCACTCCATGTAGACTCTTCTCTATCCTAGAGACTCAAGAGTAGAAAATCTCCTCCTCTACAATGGGTCTATTGGGGTCTCCTCTCTTTTTCTTACCCTCCCTAGAATGATCAATTAAAGCCTTCAAAACAAGTAGGATTGACCCTTGATGGGGTCTATTTTCTTACTTTTAGCCTCCTTTAAGCTCTCTATTTCCCTACAATCACCTTCCACCACCCTTTCATCTTGTAATACTAGACTACTTTCCTTAGACAAGGAATCCTTAGTGTTTGAATCTATGGAAGACACCTCCTCCATAGCCTCCCAAGTGTCATTCATGCAGTCTTTAGGACTCCTATAGCTAGAGTTAGAGTATTCCACCATTCTCTTTATCTTCACCTCTTTACTTTTAACATGTTGACAATGAACCTTGGTATTATTAGCTCTAACAAAGTTTATCATAAGTAAAATTTTCCCCTAATGGAGAGGTTTCATCCCCAAGGCATGCTTACAATCCTTGATAGAATTCCCTAAGGAATACTACAAGTAAAAAGGAGACCACAAATACACATTTACTTAAATCTTCCTTACAAAGTTATGTACCTCATGTTGCAAATAACAACCTCGTCCTATAGGGCTTTGATGAAATTCTAGCATGTTATAAATGTATTTAAAAAAAATCATTATGCTTTAGGAAAATGAAAATGGTATCATCCCAAGTTTGCCTCTTTTAAAAAATTAGCACCATCAAAGATAGCCATGCAACCCAAGCCAACAACTCCTTTTAACTTTAAAGCCTATCTCTTGCATCATGACATGCCTATCGTCCCACTCTTTTGTAAAATCAATGGCCAATAGGGAGTTACACTCCCATTCATTAAAATACTCCAAACTCTTTGGTTTTGCTTCACAATATTACAACTTAGAGGTGCAACACAATTTCTATCACATCCCATTATTTAAAATCCCTTATCAAAATTTCCTTTGCTCCATAATGTCCCACTAGTGCCTCTACCCCACAAAATCACACTAGTGATTTTTTACCAAAGCTCATTGATGCGAAGAGCAAACAAAAGTTGCTACATCAACCATAATAACTGAGATAGCCTTCTCTCATGTGATCAGTTACCCAAATCCTTGTTGTCCTAATTGGATAGTGAAAATTAATAATTTCTAATCTCATCATTATTAAGTTTAATGACTTCCAAGGGGAACATGTCATTCTTGACCCAATTAGTGGTACCATGATGATGGACTCCATAATTTGTAAAAAATAATTAATTTATTAATTTCTCTTATATTTATAATGTTAATATTTATTCTATTTTCAATAATTTCAATAGAGAACTTTATCAAGTCTTTAATTGTATAATTAGGTTGATTTCTCTTCTTTAAACAAGGTATTATGTTCATTGAATCCCCTTCAATAATTAAGGATTAAACACCAATTTGGTGGGCCATTCTTAAGGTATTGCAAATTGCTATAGCTATATCAAAGTGGTTGGTTTGATTTCCCAAATTAATTACAAATGTTACAATCAAATTATCCTTATAATCTCTTAGCACTTATCCACCACCCATTTGGTTGAGATTCCCTTTTGAGGCTCCATTGAAGTTTAATTTATGCCAATTAGGAGGGGAGGGGACCACACAATGCTATGTATTTGAAATTTATAATCCTTGAAGGGAATTGAAGTATCAAAGTCACGATTCCAAAATGATAAATCTCCAAGTCAACCTTAGACACCCAATTTAAGGAGTTGAAGAATTTTTTCCCTCGACAATTGTAAGAAGTTCTCCTTCATGGCTAAACATGGATTTTTAGTAGACACCTAAAATGCATCTAGGCCCTAAGCTTCATTTTTACCACTTTCGCCTTAGCACACTATGACATTTAATTATGTCTTTGGTCCATTATTCGGACTATTAATCAAATAACACCATAATTATTTAATTAATTCATGTCCTTTTTATTCTCATGATTATTAAATAAATAAATTTCATTTATTTCATTAAATATGCATCATTAATTGTTCAAGTTTTTCTGTGAATTAAATAAATTTTAATTTATTTAATTACCCTCCACACATATATATTTCTTTCCTCATTATTAAATAAATGAATTTCATTTATTTATTTGATATGTCACTAATTGTCACAATTAAATAAATTTATTAATTTATTTAATTATTCAGTCTTATCTTCCAAATTAAATAATTATTTTTAATTATTTAATTACTAATTTCACTTTTCTCCCATTTTAAATAAATGAAAATATTTAAAATGATTTCATTTTATTAACTTTCACTCTTTTTAGTAAATAATCCGAAAAAGATTATTTTCTTGTCACACATAATCATCATTTTGAATTAATTAAATTCAAAAAGATATTATTCTTCCAAAATCAAGTAATCGGGTAGATTCTTGAATTTCCAAATCGAATCTTCAGTTCAACCCTTATCTTCTTGATTTTTCGAATCTCACAAATCAGGCAGTCTTTATCTTCTTGATTTTGAAAATCTTTATTTCTTTTTAATTCATTTATCTCTTTTATTCTCCACCGTCGATCTGATTATCTAAGATATTATCTTGACCATTTGATTAATGATTTTTCCCTAATCCTAATTAGGGATTCTCAAATTTAATCTGGACTGCTCATTTTAGGTTCTCATCAATTAATCTTGTCTATCTATTCAAAATGACATTTTCTATAAAATGTCATTTTCCTCTCACTTTTCGATTACACACATACACGTTGACATTTTACATAGACATATTACATTTTAGGCATTTTGCACACTTATATTTCATAGCAATTTCAACACTTATTATCTTTGTTTGATCAAATCTTAGCATATGTAGGCATTATCAATCATGGTCATAGGCATAGTCATTAGGCATATTTAAAATCCTTCAAAACTTGGTGTAGGACTTAGACATTTGCAGATTGCTCACACGATGAATCTGAGGGCAACATCATCCAGAAAGCAAGAAGGTATTACAAAAGTGAATCATGGAGGTATCGACAATCAGGTATAATCATTCTGTGTTTTACTTCCTTTGTGTTTTGTAAGATCTTTGGGTTTCATTGTCATTTATTGATTTGTTGCTAACAACTTGAATCGAACCTAAAAGAAATCCCTTGATTACATTGGTGAACCTGACTCCATTTTTTTTGTTATTTCTGTATGTTTTTTTGTGTTTTCTGCTATTTTACAGGTATAGGTATGGAGCGATGCAACCATTTTAAAAAAAAATCATGATGCATTTGATGCATCGCGATGCATTCACAAACGGGAAAGCCACAATCACTCTGTCACGACGCAATCGACCTCTAGAAAGTTGCATCTAACAAATTAAGCCGCATTCGAAGTCCAGAATGACGCATCTGCTCTGTCGTGCTGCATCTGACTGGTAAATATTTTCTTTCATTTTTGACATTTTGATTTTTGGATTTTAGGGTTTTCTGGTTGCTGGTTTCTTTCTAGTTTTTTTCTGGTCTTCTAATTTCCTGGTTTTCATTTCTACATGTTAGCTAGCTTAGGGTTTTGTGTTACTAATCTCCATTTGTAGCATGTGGCGGTAATTATTCGTGTGTCAAAGATCATTTAATAAAGAAACTACTAATATTTTGGCTACAGATTCTAATGTCGAAGACAGAATAAATCAAACATTGTGCTTGTTTTTCATAGATTAGCAAACATTTAACTTTGGTGCACATAAAAAGAACATTCATGTCTTCTTTGCTTGATTGTGTTTGCAAGATGGTAAGTGAGTATGCTCTCACTTGGTGAAAACCTCATGATCAGAAAACCATACCCATCTTTATTTGTTATTACCCTAACTTGGTATATCAGAGTATCCTCTCCCCTCGCGCTTTCGGGCAATCTTGGGTGTAAGAGAAATTGGGCCTGCCTGGGGATTTCATCACCCCAACGTGACTCAAACCGGTAACGGAGCTAAAGCCAAGCTACCCCCGACCGGTATATAAATGTAAACCTTAAGGGAAAACCTAAGGTTGCTTGTGCGAATGTGTCATACAGACAAAGTTGTACTCCCTTAAACCCTATTGAGCTTAACCTCTTCAGGCTGGAGTGCCACCTTAATGGTGATTGATCTCTTACCCCATATATGGCCACTTGAATGGGGGTCCCTAACTAAAAACTCTTGTATAGAAAGCCAAAATCCTTCTATTTGCTAGCGCAACACCGATCGGTGTGAAGGCATCCACACTTTCACAGTTTGTAGTAGAGGTGATCAGCTCGCCATGGGAGTTTCATGGGGGTTGGAAGCTTGGTTGGCCTGAGAAGAGAGTGCACTATAAGGGGGAGCTTGTGCAGCCAAGCTTCTGAATTCACACGCTATAGATATGCGGTTGGGGAAACCCACGTGGAATCTAGCGAATACTGTCATGGCCTAACCTAGGATTGTGCTTATCTGATGTGTGTTTGGTTACTTTTCAAAACACTATGTTTGTCAAGTGCTTTTTGATTTCATCACAGCTCCAGACAAAACATTCAACACCAAACATATCCAACTTGCAATCAAAATGACAAGAAAATCAATTTGAAACAAAACTGTGTCGCATTTGTCAAACCGCAATTGATTTTCTAAACCGCAATTGCTCTGTTAAACCACAATTGATACTCAAAACGCCACATCTGTAGGAATCGCGACGTATCTGAACACTGTAGAGCTGCATGTGCAAAACTATAATGCAACTGACTGTCATCGAGTCGCATCTGATAAACTGAGTCGCACTTGTCTGTTTCCGAGTCGCATCTGCTAAACTTGAGCCACATTCACAAAACCACGATGCAACTGACATCTCAAACAATGCATTTGTCTGTCACTATTTAAAATTTCATCCAAAGTCAAATCCGAAGTCTTTGTCTTGTCAATAATCTGTCAAACACTATTTCCTAAAATATTCTGTTAGAAATCAAACTTGAAATTGCTCAAAGTCTTGACCACTAGTTTGCATTCATTGCCATAGGTTACATCCTTCATTATTTTAGCTGCATACATTTGACATTAGGTTCACATTTTTGCATATTTAGGATTAGGTAAACCTCAGCACAACTTGCAACATCATTGTTTTCGAAATTAGGCTCTTTTGGACTAAGTTAACAAACCCTTTTCAGTCATTGTCCTCTTTTGTGGATGTTCCAACTCAAAAGTCTAGTTAGGAAAATTCACTAGTCATTTTGACATTGTCACCTTGTCATTTTCAACAAAGTCCTTTAGTAACCAAAATCGAAAACAAAGTTTGAACTTAGACGTGCTTAGATATCCTTGTCTTACATTGCATTTTAGGTCTACACATTGCATATCCTATTCACAAAAAATCCAAAACATTGGTCATCCTAGTCATCATTTTGAACTTAGATCTTGCATAATATCATCATTGTTAGTTGTCATTCCCATTTGAGCAATCTCATTTATGGTGGAAACTAGACTTCAAAAACAACAACGACAAATGGCAAACTCTCAACAAGACCCCATGTCTACTGTTGATAATTCAAACTGGACGTTTTACGATCCATTTTCCAATCCAAACGATCCACCTCCAGTGACAACACAATCCTCATCAAATGGTACATTTGAACTTTCCTTGAAAAAATACGAAAATGGTCAAATACTTGAGGAAAACTTAGAAGCAATAGCACAAAATCCAAAGGCCTCTCAATTTGTTGAAACAATGGTCCGTTACGACAAAGACAGATTCTTGGCTATACTCTTGAGTGAAGGAGCCAAATTACCTCAAGGATTTGACATTAACACGATAAATGTGACACCTCATGACCCTAATAACAACAATGCACATAACATGTCACATAGTGGTCAACCTCTAAACAATACGAGCAATACTTCCTTTGACACCACGATGACAGTGCATGCTACATCCAACATCCCAAACACCTCCAACACCATAAATACCATGACAACAAATGCCACAATAGTAAATGCCACAAGGGCATCATCAAGTCACAACAATCCCCCCTTGATAGCTCCATCAACTACCATGAGTACACCTTTGACATATCCGCTCAGTGGTATTTCACAAAATCCTTTGAGTGGGGGCAAGGGATGCATTTTTATCCAAGGACAACAACCAAATGTTAACACGACAACACAGTCACATGTCATTGCCTCCCAAGGTACAAATCCGAACATTCCCCTTGTGCAAACCCAACAATTTGCACAAGGTGGCCAAATAACGCAACCCATGGCACCATTAACACATCATAACATTCATGGTCATCACATTCCCCAAATGACAACACACATGGCTGGGGGACACATTCCAACCTACTCATCTAACATTCATACTCACCAACATGCACCCAATCATAACCTTCAATATCAACAACACATCAATCCGCACACGTCATACATAGCACAACAATCCACACCACCACAATACACCAATATTCACACACAACAAACAAGGACTTATGGTGTACCAGGCAATCCAACATATGGAAACATAAATGACCCTGTTGTGGACACCCTCCAAACACGAATGATGGGTTTAGAGAAAACCATCCAAAACATATACATTTCAGGTCAGAAATCTAAATATCATATATGACCTTAAATGTATACCCATTTGACATGAGCCTATACATGCCTCCATTTCCTCCTCGATATGTGTCACCCAATTTCTACAAAATACAAAGGCAAGACAAACCCCATTGAACATGTTCGTGAATTTGCACCACCGTGGTATGGACATCACTTATGAACAAACATACTCATGAGACTTTTTTCTAAAAGTCTGGCGGTCGCCCCTAATGGTTTTCCACTAAAAGGACATCCCCAACATGGGATGAGCTTTAAAAGAAAATTCATGTAAATTACGCTGTGATAACATTGGATTATGGATACCCCTCTATCACTTTCAGCTTGTGCAATCTCATGTACGCCGGGTGAGACTTCATCCCATTCTTTCATTAATGGAGAAGTCTAGCTAGTAGGATGTCATATTGATATGAATCTAAAAGAAAAGGGTCGACATGTTCATGCAAACACTTTGGGCCCCCTAAAATATGCAGGAATAAAGCGATTGTTGCACAAACTTCATACTTAGTTGAAAAAGGGGTCCGTGATTGAGAAAGCCCTTATCAGCAGGAGAATTGTGATATGGTTCCAAAATACAAATGCCATTCCAACCACCGACAAAACAAATATTGGCTTAAAATAAACACGTTACAAAATGATGGCGCTATTGGACGCTTCAAAGCTACAAACGCTGTGGGTCCTTGCATCACCCTAAAGGGGGTTCAACAACAAAACAAACCAATAACGACACTAACACCTCCTCCCAATATTCCTTCAAACAACCCAAGTGGTCAAAAAAATCAAGGATAATATCGTCAAATGAGACAATTTCCTAAGGGTCGCACATACACTCCTTTGGGTGAACCCATTGAGGAAGTCCTCAAGAAATGCATCTAGAATGGGGTCATCATACTTCAAGAAGAAAAACCATATGACCCAGGACAATTAAAACCAGCATGGTGGAATGATAATACATTTTGTGACTACCATCGAGGAAAAGGACATACAACTTCTAACTGTCACCAATTGAAAAACCTAATACAAGATCTTATCGAAAGTCGCATCATTAAAGTAGGTGGATCTCAATTTTCCTCCAATTTAGATCATACTATCCATAAGAATCCACTGCAGGACCATGGTTCTCGTAATGCTTCCACGTCAGGTCCACAAAATCAAGCTAACTTCACCCAAGTCAAGTATGACTATTCTGGTGGACCTATTATAAACAATGTCCGAAGTGATAATGAATACATCAATACAATTATGGTTAGAAGAGCACCGCAATGTAATGCTACTACTCACAGTGGCAAGGTCACTATAGCTGGTCTACCTCCCGCTAGACAAGCCAAAATCACCATACCGGGCCCGTTCGCTAAACAGACACAACCTGTCCCATCTGCTAAACAACCAGAACCTATCCCGACCACAAAGCAATGGAAGCCCAAAAGTCAGTTCAACCTTATCGACCAACTAGGAAAGACTCCCACACAAATCTCTATACTTGAGCTGCTTCATATCTCTCCCACACACAAAGATATCCTGGATAAAACCCTGCTAGAGTCAGTTTGGCCCCAAGGACATCGATGTCAAT
>VDFB02202850.1:0-11602 GCA_007258455.2 Sequoia sempervirens | reverse complement strand
GGATTTTAGTGATGTTCCACATTCTAAGATGGTTCCCACACCTTGCCCCATAAGTCAATGTTTCAGTTTGGTTCGGGTTAGGGTTTCGCAAAGTCCAATCCAAATTAGCACACTCTGAGTTAGTTCATGGGTTTCAATTTTAATTTATCTGTCAAAGCTTGCTTAAGGATGATCCATAACTCATTACAAGCCTTGTTAAGTGCATTCAAGCTCAATCCGGGTTTAATCTAAGCTAGTTCCTTTCACCCATGATAGAGGTTTCAACAGTCAAATCTAGGGCATCATTGGTTTGTTATGAAAATTCATCATTTAACACCTCAAGTAGTCTTGATCCAAAGGGGTTGATAGGTAACATGAATTAGATTCAAGTCAAGCTCAAGAGATTTGAGATTCATGGACATTTGATCATATCAAGGAAAATCAAGTGTAATAACAATTTTCTGGGATTTCGAGGACTTCGTGGAATTTTCGCATCCCCGAATTTTCCCAGATTCCGTCTAACCTTCAGTGTTCTGAGGTGTGCATTGAAATTCAAAGTTTTGGGGACTTCGCGAAATTCCGGTCTGGCCAGATTTTTTCTGAATTCTCTGGGAGGCTTTGTGGAACTTAGAAATTGGATGAAATGGACGAATTTAATGATGAATGCTTAACATTCCATGCTTTAAACTGATAGATTACACAATGTTATATGCATCCTTTCTTCATTTTGATGATCTATTGTTGATATTTGTGCCTTCTTCGGGAAAATCCAACTGGTCTGGAATTTTCCAAAGTTCCTCCCAGATTGGTTTTCCTTGGTTAGCTTGGAATCTCAAATTTCTCAGTTATGATGATTTATAGTTGATTTGATGGTTTTATTATGATTTTGAGATAACACTTTGACAAATATGTTATCAACAATTAGATTTTCATGTTAGTATTCGATGGATGCAGGCTGAAGCTAGTAAGGCAGTGTCTGGAAAGGCTAAGGGTGATATGGAGGGATCCTCTATCTCAAAAGTAGAAAGAGTTAAATTGGACATAAAGAGCAAGATTCCAAAAAGTAAGATAGCCTTTGTCTGGTTTGAAGTTTCAGACACAAATGTGGGTCGATGGGACTATGAGGAGTTTAAGGCAAGGATGGCACAAGAAGATCTTCCAGTGTTGGCCAGGAGACTAATGGAATCAAGATTATCTCATGTGGTAGGATTTCCCCCCATAGTTCAGTGTTATGAGTTGATATTGGAATGTACCCAACACTATGACAAGGATTCACAAAGGATAGTTAGCCCTCAAGGGAGGGTACTGGCTAATCTTAACCCTGTCTCTATTACACTGACTTTTGACATGCCTGACATATCTCATGTAGTAGCATTTAATATGGAGACAACTAAAAGGTACAATGAGGAGGAGACTATTAAGTCACAATAGGTTATCAATTCTTGGCTTGAAAAGCCAAAGTATCATTTCTCAAAATTGCCTAAGCAGTTGCACAGGGAAAAGTTTAAACAAGACGTCTATGATGCCATCACATTGCTTAGCCGGGTGGTAGGCCTAAAGAGTGCAGGTATGTTTGAGAATTGGATGTTCCATGTCATTGTGAGGATGGAGTAGGAAAATATTAATTATCATTGGGCAGGTGTTATAAGTGTTGTGATTCATGAACAAATGTGTAATGTGCTATAGACCAAGGCATTCACCATGACTTCTTATTTAGTGTATGCACTTGCAAGATTCCATCCCTATAAAGGATTGAGCACAAGAGGAATATTTGGACAGGATGTAATTTATGAGGTTTATCCTCAATTGCACTTAGGAAGGTCAAGTTATAGGAGGGTGAATGATGCATTCACCATGCACATCACTAGATTTCTCCAAGGTGCAAAGCACATGAGAATATCAGATGATGCTAAGGAGCTGATCAAAAGGTATGGGGCTTGGATCATACAATTTCCCACCTTCTTTTACATAAGAATTGATGGTTGTCAGAGTGCTCCATACAGGCTTCTAAGGTATCCCACAGACCATGTTATACTTTTGGAGGTCACAAGGCAAATATGTGACTTTGACACCATTGTAAAGAAAGATAAGCATAAAACTGGATTTGGTGGAGATTTTCCTCTAAAGATAGGTACTAGCGAGGTATGCCCTTCAATTAATTCATCCTATGCTTCTAAGGAGGAAATGAGAACTCTTGGCTTGTCTTACCATTCCAAAAGGTTGGGTTTTGATATCACTAGTGAAGCACAAAAGAAAGCTAGCAGGGAATACCACCATAGAGATGACATAGAGGACTACTGGGCCAATAGCAAGGATGATTTCGAGGTAAGAAAGAAGAAAATATCTAGACTCCCAGTTGATGTGGTCTGAATGTATAGTGTGAAAATGGTTCCCGATCAGGTGGAAGATGATGGAGACTTAATCCAAATTCATGACTATGAGCCCATTAAGGAAAAACCAATTAGAGAAGTAGATTGGTTGGTAGAAGAAAAAATTGAATTAGAGAAAATCATGGCCCTTGTGACGAAATACACCAAGTTGTGGATCAAACACAAGGTGTGGGAACTTGAAAATGAAGGTGTGCCATGTACCTATAATCTGATGGGGAATCTAAAATCCCATTCCACTTCTGAGGAGTCAGCTAAGGAAGATCCTAAGGGAAAAACCAAGGTGGATTCTCCTTTTAAGATTAAGATCAAAGGTTCCCAAGGAGAAGAGCAGGAGAAACAGAGGAAACCAAAATCAAAGAAGAGAACTACTACTTCAAAGACAGAAAAATTTGTAGAAGAAGAACCCGGTGAAGGAGAAGAAAAGGATGGTGCCCCAGCACCTAAAAGGAGGAAAATAACAAGGGTTTCCAAAAAGAAGGGTGGACCTTCCAAGGAGAAAATCAAAATTGATCCTTCGAAAGTGGAAAATGTAGAAAGTTCTAAAGAGAAGACACAAATATACACAAGGAGATCAAGAACTCCTCCTAAGGATAGTGTGCCAAAGAAGGATATTCCTTCGGCAACCTCTGTTGCAGAACAACATAAAGAGGATTCTCCACCCCATGAACCACATGGTGCATCAAAATAGCCAATAGATGTAGAGCACCCATCAAGTGAAGAGGGAGAATAATTTCAAGAAGGTGAGCTTCATAGTGCAGTTGCAGAAGTTGAGAAAATTCTACGAACTCCCTTGGTAACTTATGAGGATTCACCTACTAGAAGTGAAGAAGACAGACCTCCTCAGAGAGAGGAAACACCTATTAAGGCTCCATCACCAGTGCATGAAGAAGAGGAGTATGACGAGGGAGAACATGATAAATATGAAGAGTTTCCTGAGAAGCAGGGAGATACACCCAAGGGTTAGCAGGGAGAAGTGGGATAGAGTGAAATACAGTCAGAGTCTGGTGTTCTAGGTTGGCTTGATAGAGAAATAATGAGAAAACAAATTGTTGTGGATGATACCCCTCCCAATTGAGATGAACTATGGAAAAAATAGGAAAAGGTAAAGGAAAGAAGGCCAGGGTCATCTCCAAGATCAAAAGAGATGAAGCAAACAATAGAGTGGTCCACATTGCTACTCATGCAATAGAAAAGAATAGAGATGAGGTTACTGGGAGTGATTACAACATGCATACTATCAACCTAGGACCCACTTCCATGGAACAAGAAATTGAATAATATGAAGGTTCAAGTGTTGTGATCCTGGGAAGATTGAGGAAAGAAGCACAAACTAAACAGGATTTGAAGAAAGAAAAAGAAAGACTTACGAAATATTTGCAAGATTTGATGAAACCCTTGCAATCCATTAGCTCCTCATCTTTTGCTACAAGTTTCCTGCCCCAAGAAACTATATCAGAGTTGGAAAGGATGAAAATAACCTCACATGCTAGAGTTTGTTGGTTGCAGGGGGTATAGACTAAAGGGGATGATGTTATTAAGGAAATTCTTTCGACTGGAGGGGAGGCAAGGAGATCAATCGACTGGTTGAAGAATGTGTTGGCACAAGACAAAGAAAATGTGGATACCCTATTGCAAAGGACCAAAAATGTCATGGACTATACTGAAGATAAGTTGGTAAGTGATGGGATTCTTTCTCCACCCAAAGCTATAGAACCTTGGGAGTGGCATGAAGCTCTACAAATAAGGCAGAAGGTTTTGAAGAAGATACACAAACAAGGGAAACAGAGTGAGGGCACCTTGACCGAAATTTATGATAAGTGCATCTCATTCTTTGAAGTAATGACAAGGAGAAAGAAATTCCTACCGAGGCATCTTAACTTAGAGCAATTGAGGAAATGGTGGTGAGATGTATACTCTCCAATTAATGAAGGCCCAATTACTGAGCACTAGTTGGATTTTGCAGTGACCTACATTGCAGTCATTGATAAATATCAATCCAACAAGGTAGATTGGGATAACACGGTGAAGTGGTCAAGGGATGATATTAAGACCATTGAAAGGAGAATTAAGGTTTTTCCTATGCCACCTATCAATGACTTGGAAAGGGCGTTCTTGATAGTAAAGGATAGGACAGAACAAGATAAGGATAGAGGGGGGAGTAGTTAATGCAATGCTACATTGAAATTTGTGCTTCCCCATTATTTTGCTGCTTCTTCACATGCATTGGACCAAACCTGTGGGATATCCTAGGTAGACATGGATGGTGTACATGCATTTAATGCATGCCTTATCCTATTTTGAATTCTTCTTGGCTGACTTGTTTATGGCCAGTTGTTATTGTAAATTCTAATTAGGCCGACATATCTTGGGGGTTTCTATAAATATGGCATTTTGCCTCATTTGTAAGGGATAGATAGATAGTTTTGATACTAGAGTGAATTAAGCAGTAGATCAAGAGTTAGAAGTTAGAAGTTAGTTCATTTTGGAGCAAGTTTTGTAACAAAGAACACTAGAATTGTTGATATTATTGGGTGATTCAATACAATTGGAGACATTGTGCTTTTGGTGAATTCTCTTGTGTCGATTTATCTTGCATGGTTCTTGTTGTTCTATCTTTGAGATTGCTTGGGAAGTATTAGATAATATGTTAGATTTAGAATTAGACATGATTCAATGGTGTTTATGGTTTGATGCTTGAAGTGTTTGCAGCAACTTTGTCCATAATTTTGTAAACTAACTCAAGAGTTATTGCTTCTGCAAAAGAAGGCCTCGACCTTACATTTCTCCATTAAAAGCTTAGTCTAACTAGAAGGTTCTATCCATTCACTGCAATAGGGTTTTCTTGGATGAGTGTTCAGTGATCTGAAAATATTACCGATTTAGAAGTACTGCAATTCTTTTCTCGTAAGATTGCAGATTTATCTAGGTTAAGCAGGAATTAGTTTATGAGGGATTGGTCCATTTCAAGTATTTCATCATTTACATTGTTAATCCTAGGAGTAGTTTTAATTTAGAAATCTCTTTGAAACCTTTATCTTTTGTTATTTATTTTATCATTTTAAGTTAGATTAGATTGCTCCATTAATGGCATTAAGTAGATCCATAAATTAAAGATTTGTATTTGCAGTAAGGTCCCTGTGATTACCAAGCAACATTTTCACATTTTATCACTTAAGTTTTTAAGGTAATTGTCAAGACTCCATGACATTAGAACTCAGGGTTATCTCTTGAGGCTTAATGACAGAGATTTTAATTTTCAAGAGATATGATATTTGCATCTTTGTCTAAGTTTTTGTTGGGCAGTAAAACATCATCAGCCTGAATTCGCGGAATAAGAAATGAACAATCAAAGTGGGTATTCAGTAACAAGCTGAATGAAAATGGTGGTTATAAGAAATAAAGTGACTTGTATGCAAGGGGATACTCACAAGGTTGGAGAAGGCATGATTTGAAGAGACATCTTCCCCAACTAAAGAAATGTCGAAGGCTGGATGTTTTTGGCATTTTCTAACCACATGGATTTCAAGGTATATCAGATGGATGTCAAGTCTGCATTTATGAATGGTGAATTGGAAGAAGAAGTATACATGGAACAATCTAAAGGATTTCAATTATCAGACAAACTGTATATGGTTTGTAAATTAAAGAAGGCATTGTATGGACTAAAACAAGCTCCCAGAGCATGGTATGCAAGATTGGATAGATACCTGACACAGCAAGGATTTAGCAAAGGCTCTATTGACAGAAATCTCTACTTAAAAGTGCAATGCAACAAAATGTTGATAGTAGTAGTATATATTGATGATATCATCTTTAGAGGAAATGAAAGTATGTGTAAGAGATTTGCAGAGGAAATGCAAAAAGAATTTGAAATGTCCATGATTGGTGAGTTGAATTTCTTTCTTGTTCTTCAAGTAAATCAAATTGTTAAAGGGATATTCATTTCACAATCTAAGTATGTGAAAGAGTTGTTAAAGAAGTTTGGAATGGATGACTCCAAACCGGTTAGTACTCCTATGGTGATCGGATGTAAGCTGAGTAAAGATGATGAATTTGCTAAAGATGATCAAAGAAAATATAGATCTATGATTGGTGGACTATTGTATCCTACTGCTACCAGACCAGATATCATGCATGTAGTATGTTTAGTTGCCAGATTTCAAGCAAATCCTAAAGAGGCACATGTTACAATTGTAAAGAGGATATTTAGATATCATAAAGGTACACCAGATTATGACATGGTATCCTAAGGTTGTTGATTTCACTTTAAGTGCTTATACCGATGCAGATTGGGATGGTTGTGTGGATAACCAAAAGAGTACTAGTGGAGGTGCTTTCTTTCTTGGTAGAAGATTGGTTTCTTGGTTGAGTAAGAAATAGGACTTGATTTCTTTATCCACCTTGCATATAGAGTATATTGCTATAAAGATCCTGCTACACAAGTTATGCAGATGAAGCAACTGAAAGATACCACATGAAGTGGTAAGGTGATGAGCCTATTCCTATTTTGCAGCACACATACAAGTGCTATAAAATATTTCCAAAGAATCCAAAGAATTTATCTAAGAAAAAAACATTACATTTATCATCATATATCATTCTCCAATATTGTCAAATCATGATTCCAAGATTCTGAGATTGTAGTATTTTTTATCATCAGCACCACTTCTTCAGCTTAGGCCCAAGTATCTTTATTGGTTTTATAGAAGTAATTTTCCCATTCTTGAGACATCCAAAGATATTCTCGATCTCTGCGCTGCATATTTTCACCAGACATCTATTTTCCAGTCTTTATTTTGATCCAGCTGCTAGGCCTGTGCTTTGGGAGAAAGTCCTCATTGGCAGGCTTGCATATACCTCCTTTGTATACAGTTGCATTAAGTGCAATGGTGAGCAGTGATCAGCCACTCATCCTCCGTAATCACCTCCATGATATTGCCTCCTGATTCTGCAGATGCCTCATCCGAGTATGCACCACGAATTTGTTTGAGCTGGGAGAACAAACGTCTATGGAGATCATTTCCTATTCAAGTTGATCGCAGATGGGCATGGAGTTCTATTGATCAATATGATCACCCCTTTCATCTACTAAGCTTTGGGAGATATATGGAGGATTAGACACTCCACCCTTGCCCGATGATCATGATTCAGAATATCATTCTTCAGAACAAGTACCTTGTGATGATATTATTGTGCAGGAGGTTGATTGTCTTGAATCTTCTGAAGAGGTTGACAAGGTTCCTTCAAGTACTTCTCCATCAGAGATAGCTGGTATCCCTTCACATTCAATGGTTCCTTGTCCAAAGTCATTGACCACAGTGCTCTACCATCATCATTCATCAGGACACCTTCAATTTTTCAAACTTGGCATCACAGGATGGCTTTGTTTCAGGTATCATTAACTTGGCTACTTCTATAGGTTTGGAGGAAATTCTTGAGGGGATATCACTCCTCTATTTAGATCCTACTTTGGAGAGTTTTCTTGAGTCTCCTCATCCTTTTGTCTCAACCATGCTTGGGGATCCTAAGACTATATTGGAGACACTTGGTCTCTCTTCAGAGATTTCATGTCTGAGACTTCTTCCCTATCATTCCATTCAGGACTTGAGGTTTCTTCAGCATCTACCATTGGATTTTCTTCAGACTTCTTTTAGTGGTTTTGAGGACACTTCATTCAAGGGGGGCTATCAAGTCTCCATCACATCCATCACATCATCGTCTTTGGATATTGTTTAGCATCAGTTTCCACATCATCCTGCTTTGTCGCCCTCTTCATTGATTGTGGCATCTTCATCATCAGGCAAGGAGAAATTTGAGCAGAGTTTAGAGACATCATCAACATCCACATTCATCCTTCCTCCCTTCAATTCCTATCCAGAATGGGAAGCATCTCTACACTTTCACTTGGTTTTTTTTCTTCCAAAAGGGAGACAAGTTGTTTGTCGACATTGGATCATTTTTTGTCTTCAGACACTTACGATCTTTGTAGGTGATCACGTCTTCTGGGGGGGCTATGTAGTCTCTCTATTTCCTCCCTATGGGGGGGCTAATGTATTGTATCCATGTGATGGATGGTGTACTTGGGGGGTATTTGGGAGTCCTCCATCCTTCCCATCCTATCTCACGTCTTTTTTGCTTTTTAATCTCCTTTTTGGAGAGGGGTTTTGTTCCCACTGGGTTTTCCCCTTTTCAACATGTTTGGTGAAGGTGGCATAAGAATCAAAATGTTTGGTGGAATAGTAAGGACTATTCAACATGTCAGACATGTACCAGGATTTAAGAAAAAAAAATTGTCTCTTGGAGTTTTTGATGAACAAGTTTAGTGGTGAAAATAGTTGTCTCAAGGTGACAAAGGGTATGTTGGTTGTGCTAAAGGGAGAAAAGGTAGGCAATATCTACAGGCTGGTTGGGGAAACTAGCAGTGGAGAAGCTCCAGTGGCATATGATGTAGAAATGAACTCAGTATCAACCTAGCATCAATGGCTAGGCCATATGAGTGAACATGGTCTCAAGGTACTACTAAATAGAAATATTCTCCCAGCTGCCAAATGTAAAGATTTAAATTTTTGTGAACATTGTTTGTTTAGAAAGCATAATATACTAAGTTTTTCTAGAAGTAAAGATGTGTTAGAATTAATTCATTTATATACTTGGGAAGCTCCTTGTACATCTATTGGGGGTTCATCATATTTTGTTTCATTTATAGATTATTATTTTCATAAGGTGTGGATTTATCTTCTCAAGAAGAAGTCTGAAGTGTTTTCTTATTTTAAGAAGTTTAAAGCTCTGGTAGAGAATCAAAAAGGTAAGACTATAAAATGTCTGAGAACAAATAACAGAGGAGAATTTTATTCAAGAGAGTTTAACCAGTTTTGCAGTGAGTTTGGTATTGCAAGGCAATTGATGGTTGCTAGGAAACCACAAAAAAATAGCGGTGTTGAATGCATGAACCGTACAATTATGGAGCGATTCAAATGTATGTTGAGTACTACTGGTCTAGAGCATAAATTTTAGGTAGAAACTATTTCTACATCCTATTTCTTGATCAATAGATCACCCACTACAATTCTTGATAATAAAATCCCTAAAGAAGTATGGACAGGTAAACCTATTGATTATTCTTTTCTTCATGTATTTGGTTTTGATGCTTATGCTCATATTCCTAAAGATAATAGGAATAAGTTGGACGTGATGTCCACAAAGTGTATTTTCTTGGCTATGTAGAAGGTACAAAGGGGTACAAATTGTGGGATACTAATGCCCACAAGGTTATAGTTAGTTGAGATGTTTATTTTAATGAAAATTCAATGCAAAGAGGTAAAGAACAACAAAGTACAAAAGTTATTTCATTTGAGGTGGAAAGTTATAATGATAATCTGCAAGTACAAAATAAAAATCAGTAAGGTGAACAACAACCAAATATGCCATAGGGTGATATATTACCCCTTGTAAGGAGGTCCACTAGAGTATCCAAAGCACCTGATAGGTACTCTCCTACTTGTAATTCTACTTATGCATTACTAACTGATGTTGGTGAACCTAGTTCATATCAAGAATCTTGTGAAGCTAAATGTGCAAGCAAGTGGAGAGTTTCCATGGAAGAGGAGATGGAAGCTCTTCATAAAAACAAGACATGGCAACTTGTACCATTTCCTAAGGGGCAAAAAGCTATTGGGAACAAGTGGGTCTTCAAACTGAAAAATGGACATAAATGATAATTTTGAGAGGTATAAAACCCAGTTGGTGGCCAAGGGGTATGCACAAAAGTTTGGTATTGATTTTGATGAAATTTTTTCACCTATTATATGGTTAAGTACTATTAGAGTTGTTTTAGCTCTTATTGCTAGTCTTGATTTGGAGTTAGAACAGTTAGATGTAAAAATGGCCTTCTTACATGGTGATCTCTTAGAGGATATTTATATGCAACAACTAGAAGGTTTTGAGGAAAGAGACAAGGATAATCTTGTTTGTAGGTTGAGAAAATTGTTGTATGGTTTAAAACAAGTGCCAAGGTGTTGGTACAAGCGGTTTGATTCCTTCATGATGGGTTTGGGTTTTAGCATGTGAGGCTGATTATTGTGCCTATTTTCATAGATATGGCATACTTTTTATTATTTTGTTTTTGTATGTTGATGATATGTTGGTAACAAGTCCCAGCAAGAATAAAATCACCCATTTGAAAGCTCAGCTTGCTAGGGAGTTCGAGATGAAGGACTTACGCAAATTAAATCAGATTCTTGGTATGAGGATGCACAAAGATAGAAATAATAGGAAAATATGGTTGTCACATAAAACTTATGTGGAAAAGGTTTTGCAACACTTCAATATGCAAAATGCATAACTAGTTAGTACTCCATTTCCTATTCATATTAAATTGTCTTAAGAATAGTGCCCTAGCACAGAAGTGAAGAAGACATAGATGTCTCATGTACTGTACTCATCAGCAATTGGTAGTCTTATGTTTGCCATGGTGTGCACCAAACTAGAAATTGCACAAGCAATGGGAGTAGTCAGTTTTACATGGAAAACCCAAGTCTTGAGCATTAGATGGCTGTGAAGTGGATTCTTAGGTATTTGAGAGGCACTTCTGACCTGTTGCTATTTGTTATAGTGGGAGTAGTCTTCAAGTTAATGGGTATGTGGATTTAGATTTTGGTGGAGGTAGAGATAAGAGAAAATCCGCTATAGGTTATTTTTTCTCCTTAGTTGGAGGTGTTGTTAGTTGGGTATCAAAGTTATAGACAGTGATGGCATTGTCTACTACTGAATCTAAATATATGGTAGCAACACAGGCTAGCAAGGAGGCAATTTTGCTTCATATACTTTTGGGTTAATTGTAGGTAAAGAAATACAACATGGTGTTGCATTGTGAACCAAAGTGCTTTACACTTAGCATGAAACTCAACATATCATGCCAAAACAAAGCATATTGATATTCAATATCACTTTGTATGTGAGGTGGTGGAAGGATGACAAATATCTTTGGCTAAGATACAAACTAATGTAAACCCAACATATATTTTGACAAAGCCCATTGGTAGAGAGAAGTTCATCTGGTGCAAAAATTCTCTAGGCTTGAGTGTTACTTGATGATTGGAAACATTGGCATTGGCATTTCAATATAAGGATTTATTCACAAAAGAGGAATTTGACTTTAAGTGGGAGATTGTGGAATATGAAGTCAATTTTACTGTTATTCCAGTAGTGAAAGATAACCAATATTGATATCTAGC
>VDFB02202848.1:0-13228 GCA_007258455.2 Sequoia sempervirens | reverse complement strand
TATTTTATATTAATTAAACAATTATTAATTAGAATTTTTAGAATAAATTAAGAAATAAGATCTATATAAAATCTAGCTTTTTTTTTTTTTCTATTTTTTTTTTACGTGTCCGTCATTTTCATTTTCTAAAATTATACTAAATTCTAGATATCATAATTAAACACCAAAACTTTATTCTATTCTAATCTAACCATAGTTGGCCCTAACCTATTTGGACTCTAACCCTTACCCTAATTGAACACTAAATCTAATTGTAATTGACCACTAAGCATAATTGAATTCTACCCCTAACCCTAACTCTAACTAAACCTAAACCTAACTCTAATCAAACCCTAACCCAAACCTACTTGATTCATAATCCCAACACTAACCCAAACCCTAATTGAACTTTAAAACTAACCTTAATTAAGTATTAACCCTAATTGAACATTTATTGAACAATAGTCCTAATTGTACCATAACCCTAACTTTGAACTACAGTTGAACTCTAATCCTAACCCTAACACTAATTCTTATCCTAATTGAACCTTAACCCCAACCCTAACCTTAACCTTGACCCTATTTGAACTCTTTATTGAATTCATAACCTTAATTAAACCCCAACCTCATCCCTAAGTCCCACAACCCAAGTTAGACTTGATAGTGAACCCACTAAAGCCTAACCCTAGAAGTGAACACTAATCCCTGAGTGAACTCTAGCTTCTTAGTTGAAAATATTAAAGTGACTTAGATTTTCCCATTCATTGTCATTTTGTATTCCCAATTCCTAATAGAACTCCAAATATTTATGCTTTTATAATGTTTTAATACACACCTAATAGTAAGGGTTTAGAGTTTAAGGAGTTAAGAGGTTTTAGGAGTTAGGAGAGAGAGATAGAGGGAGTGAGTGAGTGATCCATTTACATATTATTCTTTTATTCTTCGTCAGTTAAATATTTAGTTACCCATTTACCATTAGCAGAAATGACCCAAGAATTTAATAGAATGGACTACTCATATAATACCTTGCATTATGGAGCTCAATTCTCTAATATATTACTACTTATCAAATCCTTTGTAAATAATTGTAAACTTATGACTCCATTTAAGCATTTAGTTGATTTTCTTGAATCAAAGCAAAAACATAGACAGACAATTGAACAAATTCTCAAAAGAAGAAAGACAACATCATTAACATTTCATTCAAAATTCACTCAAATCCACATAAGGAGAGAAAATATATTAGAATTATACGTTTATTCATGCTTATAAGTCATATCTGCATACAATTTAAGATAATTTGCATATATTCATCCAAAATCAAAACAGGCTATCTATTCTATTCCTATCTTTCTACCCATATATTCAACTCAAAACCTAGCTAAAGCTTTCATTAGTTCTCTCCCTAAAAATGAGCCTTGAATTCCCTTTTATATGACAAGGGAGCAACAAGCTTCGGGCTCAAATGTAATTTCACCATAAATTTTCATTTGAACAAAATCTCCATTGATTTGACTTTCATTTCAAAACTTTCCACACGTTGAATCTGCAAAACATAGTGCATGAACTGGGGAAAGCTAAAGTTGTAACTACCATCAAAAAAGGGAACACAAATTGTCATTAAAATCCCCTTTTTCGCTATCCATGCAAAAAAACCAAGCAACCAAATTTCCACGAAGGCACACAATTGACATCAAAATGTGCCACACACACATAACCAACACCACCACCACCAACAACATCATCAACACAAAATTTTACATCCCACACAACTTCTTATTTACCCGCCACCCTGCCCTTACCAACACTCAGACCCCGGTATACACGCCCGCTTCTAGTTGTTGCTAGAGGAGGAGAGGAAACCTCAGCCTCCTCTTCTTTCTTGTCCTTTCCCAATACGGTTCTAGTTCGTCTACTTGGGGTTTTAACAGCCAATGGCACCACATATATCACTTCTTCATCAGAGGATAGATATCTTTCTACCCATATATTCAACTCAAAACCTAGCTAGAGCTTTCATCAGTTCTCTCCCTACAATTGAGCCTTGAGTTCCCTTTTATATGACAAGGAAGCAACAAGCTTCGGGCTCAAATGTAATTTCACCACAAATTTTCATTTGAACAAAATTTCCATTGCATTTAACTTTCATTTCAAAACTTCCCACATGTTGAATTTGCAAAACATAGTGCATGAACTGGGGAAAGCTAAAGTTGTAACTACCATCAAAAAAGGGAACACAAATTGTGATCAAAATCCCCTTTGTCGCTATCCACACAAAAAAACTAGGCAACCAAATTGCACGAAGGCACCACAACAACTTCTTATTTACCCGCCACCTTGCCCTTACCAACACTCAGACCCCGGTATACACACCCGCTTCTAGTTGTTGCCCAATACAATAGACCCTCAGCCTCCTCTTCTTTCTCGTCCTTGCCCAATATGGTTCTAGTTTGTCCGCTTGGGGTTTTAACAGCCAATGGCACCACATATATCACTTCCTCATTAGAGGGCAGACCGTGATTGAAACGAGGTAAATACCAACAGTAGTCAGAGTTGGTCTCGGTTACATCATCAAAAGTGTTGCTCGTAAGGTCAATGGGTGAGTGTTGGAATCCAGAGGAGACATGCCCATACTTTATTTTCCTATCGACACTAGTAATAGAGCACAACAACTGCTTGCCTTTGTCATCTACCAGTTGAGCAGCAACATCCTGGAATTGCAACCTTCTACTGCATCTAGTGGGCACAAGCCTGGGATTTTCAACCAAAGCACCTTCCTGAATAGCAGGACCGAGCTTTTGTGAGCTCAAACGAATAGACCTCCTTACTGACTTACTCATTTTCTCTTGTCAGACAAGCACTCAAACTTGATTAGACTCAACCCATAAAGTGCTCTAGCTGCTACAAGAATGACACTATTAGCAGTTAATTCCTCTTGTATTTATTGTGTGAGGTAATGGCAACCTTCATCAATGCTTAGTAAAAATGCATGTGCAAACATGGCAATTTGGCGGCGTATGTACTGTCACCGTTTAACTAGAGCTGCATGAGAATCCACAGATCACCCTTCATGATTTGAAACAACAACATCTTCACGCAGATTGAGATCGATGTGACTACACAAGCAAGGAATAATTCATTAATGCTTCACCAGTTGTACGATAAAATTACCACCATGTGTCGTTTTCCAACTTTGAATATTGCCCGCTAATCTCCTGAAGAGTTGGGAGATCAAACGGTTTATCTCGGGCTAACTCGGTTTGACATCCAACGAAGCATCATTCACCTTCCTCATGAACAATAACATTAATCCATCTTAGAAACCAACTACCATGTCGGCAGGTCCTATGCACTTTGCAAACTGAATGGCTGGAGCTATGCATCGCAATCTCGTTGACCTCACGGCTTTTAACCAACCTTCATCTTCCCCCTGTGAGTTAGTAGGGAACAACAAAGATTTAAATTAGCTTTTGATCTTGGTTGTTGATCTAAAACCATGGGTTATGAGATCAATAGTGGAGATTGGGCCCCACATTCCATACAGGACACACATCTTCCTTTTGCTGACCTCGCGCCAAATAATAGGGCGACACCTTAGGTCTGCGAGTTGGCGGGGTACGATCGAGATCTTCTCCCATATCTTCGAATCTGAAAAACCTACACATTGCACAATTAGTATTTAATGAAAGGCTTTGGCTAAGTTTTCGGTGACATGACCACTGGGGTTAATGGCTTAGGCTTACATCACCGGATTAAAATTAAAACCCAACTTTGATTTTAATACTTTATTTCCTAAGTCTCGGTTGGCCCCGTGTTTCATCTTTTAAAAAACAACTTATGTTGTTGTTTGTCGTCCGCCTAGTAATGCCCACTTCTCCTTTTAATGAATGTTTTATTTTGCAAGGGTTGATTTAGTGATGCCATTGATCTATTTCCTGTAGATATCAACGGTGCCCACCATCCCATGATCGAGAATTGAAGGATCACGAAATCACGGGCGGGCGCCACGTGTCCTATCCGGGGGATCAAATTTACACTATCGCTGACCAACTACGATTTGATCTGAGCCATTCCCTGCCATCCTGCGATGGTGCTTGGGTTGATTGCGAAATCATGAGCGGGCGCCACGTGTCTCATCTGATGAATCCTAAAGAGTAAAGGAAACACTAGCCGACTTTAAATGTATTAAGGGGCAGATTACTAAAGTGTTCTCGAGATGCACATGTTCTAAATTGACGGATATGTTATAATCTCACTGGAAAAGCTGCTCGAAGGTTAACGACATGGCTGGCAACTGTGTTAAAGGAACGAGATCATTGATGCTCAGGATCAATGGTTGCCCGCCATCGTGCGATCAGAAGTTTCAAGATTGCGATATCGCGAGCAACTGCCACGTGGACTTCCTTCATAGTGTATGGTAAGGTGGCCCCCTTATCACCGTGTTGGCAATTGTGTCAGCTTGTTTTGAAGGTGGCCATTGATGATTTGATCAAGCTGAAGAATTGAAGACTCAAATTTAAATCTATATCAAATATGGTTGGAGCCGTTCGTGCAGTGCGAAATTGAGCTTTAATGGCGGATGAGACACTTGCTAGCGTAATTTGATCGACAATAAAATTAATTTTCTTGCTTGGTCTGTATCACAAAGCATTCAACTATTTCACAGAGCAGTTTCAGAGCCGAAAGTAGAATTGCGAGTTTCTGTAGTCAGAATTTGGGAGTTCTGCGAACAAAGCTGTGAGTTTATTTTCTGTGCCTCTCGGTCATTTTGCATTTGAATTTGGGAAAGGATTAGTTGGATGTACTGTGAGCTTGTTAATGAATGTGTTAGGGCTATAGTTTAATTATAGTTATGAGAAATTGCAGTGTTTTGTCCTGTAATTTTCTATCTCTGGTTAGTCGTAGCTATCTAAATTATAACATTGTAAAGAAGCCCTAGTTTGTCCGAGATGGCACCACCCAAGCAACATTATGGCCAGACTGAATATTTGAAATGAAACCTGTATGATGATTTCTTGGATCAATTTCCCTTGTCAACGAATGATAGGAGGAAGGGATTGGTCCTAATGCAAGGGAAAATCCTGGGGGAAGGGTTAGTGTATAATTGCTCCAACATTGTCGATGCTAGGGTTCCCCTCACTAGCTTGGAATTGTTCAGATTGTGGTACAGATAGAGGAATTTGCCTCACCCTTTTTCAAATGAATGGATGTATGATATGGGGAAGCTGGTGGTACCAAATGTATTCCTTGATGTAGACCTGCTTAGGACAGTGGCTGCAAGATATGACCCTGTTACATGGATAATCAGGGACAATGATGGAAAGGTTCTATTGAGCATTAATAGAGAAGAGGTCCAACATATTTTTGACTTGAGTGAACCGAGCGAAGACTTGGTTCCTATCAACCTTGAGAAAATGAAGCAGGAGTATGCAAAGCTGAAATCTCTTTTTAGAGCAAGGTTGCTTCCACTTCATCTGGCTGGGGCAGGAGGTTCAAAATTTCATATCAACCCCAGTGACCAGGAACCTTTCAAATTAAATTGTTTTGCAAACCATTTCCTAGCCACTTTCTATTCTTTATGTCAGATTTTGGATTTCAGTCCTGGTACGGTAATGCCCATTGCTTATATGTTCATGGGGGTGCAAATTAATACAACACCCTAACTTCTCTGTGACCTATGACTTCACTTCTTTCTTGGCTGAGAGGATGCATGAAGGGATGTCAAAGCTACAAAACAATGATATCGACACTCAATTCTTTTGGTATTCTATGCTAATGCATATTTTTTTGTTTAAGAATGTTGACTTTTTCTCTGAGAGGATGAAACTAAGGCAATTAGTTGATGGAGAAAGATTGCTAGTACAGATATGGGCTGCAGATTTATCTTGTAATAAGGAAAGCACTAGTTATGTGTAATTTGATAATTGTTTTTCTTCCAGATTAAGGGCTAGATTAATGGTGAATATACCTAGGATCCCTAAGGAATTACATGATTTCCTCAGGCCAAAGGAGAGGAAGCCAAAATTAAAGGTTTACTATAACTGGGGTGACATTATCCCATACCCAGTCAACATTGTCTTGAGAGTATATGGTTTTCAGGGAACCCCTCATATACTGCCATACAATGTTCCACTAAGAGTGGAATTTGTAGAAGTTATGTGGCAGATAGGTTGTATTCATGAGGACAACCTCACTGGAAGGGGTAAGGGAACATTTTTCTCAGATTATACAGTGGTGTCTGATTTTGTATTTTCAAAGGGAGGTTGGATGCATTTTGATAATTTCTTTGATGATTACCATTTGAGGTGTGGACCAAAGCGGTAGCATGATCCTGAGGGTTTCTTTGCTCTTTTCAGACAAAGAATAAAAGCTGGAAAATTTGTGCATGAGTTCAATTTCCCTGAAGACTTGATTAGAAATGAATTTGATTTGAATAGACATGAGTTGAACAAGGAGAAATGGATAGCTTATGGTAAGCTACTAGATGTTGTGCACAAAATGGATCCAAAATATGATCCACTGTTGGAGTTCAGTCCCCACCATAAGAAAATTGTTTTTCTGATGGAAAACTTCAAGGAAATTATGGGCACATTGAGGAAAAAAAGGTAAATTTAGAATTGAGTCTGGGTGTACAAGAGCAAGGTGCTAGAACAATTGAAACAAGGCCAACATACCAGCTTACGGAAAGGTGGCCCATTTACAAGAGGAAAAAGGATAGTAGCAATGATAAAGAAGAAGTGGACATAAAAGGAAAACAGATTATGAAAGTGCCTCCACAACCAAGTCCAAAATTTAAAGTTCCTGGGGCAATCAAAATTATTGATTTAGAATCATCACCGGAAGAAAATCCCTCATCACCACCATCTGAGCCAAGCCCTAAGAGGCAAAGAATTGATCAACCACAAGAGGACTTGATGGATGAGATTATTGTTACTGATCAAGACATGGAAGTTGGTATGCCTTCCCCTCCTAGGCCAGCTGAATTAGTTTTATCTGATTTAGATATGAAAGGTAAAAGTGTACAAGATGCAAGAAATGAGGCATGAAAGGAGTTTCTAGATAACAATACATTTGTAAAAACTCTTGTATTCTTGCAATTGGTATGGAGGATGAAGTTTGAAGAGTATCAAGATAAATGTAGGCAGATAAGAGAACTAAGGCCTCAAGGTTTGATATAAATAATAGGCCCCAATCATTAAAGCCTACTCATGTGTTAGTAAAATCATTGCAAGGTTTTCAGACCTTACCAGATGACTTGAGTAGGAAGATTAGGGAGCTGGTGAAGAATTTCAATGATTGGGGTAACACATTGTTACCTAATATAATTGATGAGCACTGGAAAATCAGGTCATTTCAATAATGGTAGGCTCAAGCAAGTGAGGCCATCAATGATCAAATCAATTCAATTTTTGATGACTTAGACTATGATTTGTTGGTGAGTTGTATGGACAAAATCATTAGTACCAGCTCATTTTTGGAATCTTTTGAAAGGGATGAGAATTAGGTAGCAGTAAAATACACACCTTATAATACCAAGGTGGATGAGGTGATTAATTTTGACTGGCCGACTAATGATGAGTACCAGAATTGGGTAACTAAATATTTGACTGAGGAGGCGTAAAAGGAGTGAACTACTAATAGGTGGTAGATCAGATGTTGCGGTTGCAACGGTTCCAGTTTTGTGTTGACGACTTTCTCAATGCGGTTTTCTTGTGGTTTTTTGCATCAACATTCCTCAACTGATATGATGAATAAGAATATTTTTCAAGGTGGTGGCTATTGTAATAAATTTTGGAATATCACCAGGTGCTCCAATTGACTGGTGATAGGTGTACTTTCTGGCCCGGTGCTTGTTTGCTCCTTCATTTTCTATAAGAAGGATTTCAAGGCCAGAAGTACGGGTTAGCAAGAGATTAGATTTTTGTCGAGTCTAGGTGAAGTTCTTGAGTGAATTGTAAAGTCCGATGGTTTTAGAGAAATGCAATTTAGGTTTTGAGTCATTACAGGTTTTGAGTTCATAGAGATTTAATGTTGTATAACAGTACTAGCATTTGAGTTGAAATGAAAATTCAAGCTCATGTCTCTCCATTGTACATGCATATCTAAACTTTGAATGAAATAACTAAGGGTTGTTTTATCCATCTCACTGTTGTGGTGTGTATGATTCTATTTTAGCTTTAATTCAATGAATTAATCAAAATGCTTGAATGGGATTATAGGTGGATATGTGTTGTATAAGGATTTGATAAGTAGTCCTGGGTTAGAATGCATACTGATGAAATTGTAATGCAATATTGTCAGGATCTTATATGTGATGTATTAAATCTATTATAAACCTCTAGATGCTTATGAATTTGACTCTTGCAATGGATATATGGCACTGATCTAAGTTGTAATTATTAGTGTAGTTCAGTATTTGTTTGTCTTTGCCTAGAGCTTGCTACAAATTGCAAATCATTGACTATCTTATACAATGGATTGTGTTTAGTTATCTCATGCTCCAAATAGTTGATATTGTCTATGAACAACCAATTCTAGTTGATATTATCTTATCGTATTGAGCTATTAAGTGAGATCATCTGCTATTGTTAATGTTGTTTATAATAATGGTGCGAAGGTTGTAAACACATTAAGGGATCATCCTCCTGGGTCTTGCAGAGCCCGAAGTGTAGGAGGCTTTTAAAGTCCTCATCAGTTGGTCCAGGTCCTTCGAGCTGGCTTCAATTGGAATTGGAAATTCCATAAGTAGATAGAAGACAAACCTAGTTACATTGTAAAAAGAACCAACATACACGTCAAACACTAAACAACCACCTCTACAATTGAATTTTTAATTTTTTATGATCACATGAAACATAAAACACACTAATTTCAAGGTTGTTAACATCACTATTGAAATGTTTTATTTTTTTGACCTTTCAAACATTAAAAAGTACATCATTAAATTAATTATGCAATGGCATAAAAATTAAAAACATCATGAATTAATTATGTAACCACATAAGTCAAATATAATTCTATCAAGAAATTAATATCAAATAGATAATATAATCACATAACTTATACATTTCAATGTCATTGATCTCTTCTTCATCCAACTCTTTTGTGATCATTCGATCAGATTCGACATTGGATTGGTCATATCCATCATCATCATCGATATCGGTTTCGATAATGTCATCATCCACTACGGATATCTATCTTCATGAACATTAACTCCTACATCATCATGATCTAGTTCCTCCTCTTCAACATCTTCGTCAGGGACATCATCAACTAACTGTTGATCCTGATCATCATCTACATCATCTTCTAGTTCTTCAGTATCTTCTTCTTCCACAACATTATACTTTATCGACCTTCCTCTTGGATCATGTCTAACAACAAATGACCAACCCGGTTTACCTGGAACCTCTAAGTAAAATACCTGATCACATTGGCTTGGAAGAACATAGGGCTCATTTCCATCTCGCTCGATCAACCTTGTATTAACCATGGTAAATCTATTATCATGTTCAATAATAGTTCTCTCAGGATCATTTTCATTCAATTGTAGCCTGTACCATAGGACAACAAACATAATTAATCTAAAGAACTTAAAGTCACACTCAAGTATATCATCCAAAATCCCATAGTATTGATTTTCTGAGACTTCTGGATGTATGTTGCTTCTAGATGAAACATTAGTCACCTGAAAGGCTATCAGTTATACCGAATCACAAGTTTTCTTCATTTCATCCAACATTTTGATTCGAAATTTATGACCATTACACCACATAGCCTTGTGGTGTTTCACCTGCAATATGTCAAACATGAAAAAATTATTGCAATATCGTCAGTTCATAAACATATTTATTATTGGCTGAATGTATGCAAAGAAAACAATCTCCTTTATATATATATACGTAGTATACTTGAAAATAATTAAATAATATGGGTGATTAATATATTTATCATGTTTATCTCTTAAGGCACGTATGCTAAATCAATTTCTCTTTTGTGTAACATTAGAATCTCCATTCACGATGACTTCTTTTAACCAATGAAGCCACCTTCCATGTTAATGCTGGCAGTTATTTGACATCATTCAATCCATACCGTCATCCAATCAAGATTTTTGGTGAGGTACAAATGTAGTGCATCCCACTCTTGACCAACTGTACCAAAATAAATTGAAATTCACAAACGATGTATAATTAGTTAAATACCACAGTATACGACCTTAATTTATAATTGATGTATATTGAAGATTAAAAATTAAATAAGTACAATATACATAAAAACCATATGTAAAATGCATTCCAATTAATCTCCATGACTATCTTATAATTACCTCTCACTTTCCTCAATCTACCTTTCCCCAATAGGTACTCCCCTTCGAATTTGTTAATGGAGTTGGGATCCCAAATGCAATCTAAATGGATCTTTGCTGCAAACTTAGGAAGATATTCACTAATGTACACCATGGTCTGGTATACCATATATCCCTTCACCATAGAACCCTCAGGATGTGCTCTTTGTCTAACCAAAGCCTTCAAAAATTTCAAGTGCCTCTCAACCATCCACATTGACCTTGTGTGTACAGGTCCACACAATTCAATCTCCTCAACTTGATGTATGAGGTAGTGTTCTTGTGCATTGAAATTTTTTGAAGGTAGACACTTTGCATTTCACACATTAGACGAGGAATTTTTCTCTTCCAATAATTTATATCTTCTTTATGGATTTCTTTAGATAACCATCTACAAGTGATTCAAGATGCAAATATATTAACGAGATTTAACAAAAATATACAACATATTACATAACAAGTAAAACAAATAGAAATTATAAGATGTATACAACGAATTGAATAAATCTCGCTACTTACCTCATGTATTTTTCAAGATCATATATAACTTGCTTGACATTGTTTTCAAAGTTGTCTGGGAGAGATAGAGGTAGAACGTACTGCAACAATTATAAAATGATCTTTTCATTATTTTTCCAAAAGTAGTAAACACAATACACTAAAAAGTACATGCCTTGTACAAGTGTATATAATATACCAGAATAATTACCTTAATGAAGGTATGCTAATCATGCGTTTTCATCCCTGACCCAAATTCACCTTTCTTTGTTATTATATTGTTTATGTTCGCAACAAATCCTATGGGAAATTGAATTTTTCGTATGATTTCTTTTATAGCATTGCTTTGTTGCTTTGTTAATAACCAAGGAATGGCACTTATATTAATTTGGTCTCCATCGCTATTTAATTGAATGACATTTTTTATTGCATGATTGGCTTCTTGAATGTCACTACAAATTTTGACAATTTTTTCTTTATCATGCCTTCCAACCAATATTTTCCATAACGTTTCTGTTATATTCTTTCCGATATGCATTGTATCAAACAAATGCACAATTTGTAGCTGCTCATAGTAGGGCAACCTCCTAAATTTTATGGGATAACTTTTTAGTCCCTGTGGAAGCCGACCATTAATTCCTTGATGACCTTCATGAAGCATATAAGTTAAACAAATTAACAACGACAATCATTGTCAATTACAACATGAATAAACACAACACAATATAAAAATATAAATTCAAAACATATTATATATAATAGATAAACAATTTGATCTGATGTATAACCTTGACGATTAATTCTATTATATTCCAACTTCCATAGGCTAGGTTTCATTCTTCGTGGTTTTGATGTAGTCTTTTCTTTCCCATTGAAAAGATATTTTTCAGTAGTTTGATACTTATGATTTCTATGGAGGAAGTGTCTATACTCATCAAACACTTGCTTTCTTAAACTTGTTGAACGACGAGATTTCATCTTTGACCAATAAATTGGACATGCAAATTTTTTCTTTGTTTGAAGACCTCGCGAAGATCATATATAATTGGATTAAATATGTCAATTTTTATAATTATATATAATGAATAGATTATTTTAAAAACATTCATGATATCTACTTCATCAAATTAAATATTGTTAAAGTGTAGTCGAACATTATAACATACCACAAAATGTGTTAGCCCTGGGGCATCATGAATTGTCCATACAAGCATTGCATGGAATTGAAATTGTCTTTGTCTTATTGATCTAGAGATGGCATACATAGTGACGCCATTCCATAGCTTTAGTAACTTGTCGATAAGAGGCTCGATATATACATTCATATCTTTAACTTGGTACTTACCTAGTTGAATGAACATATACATTACATAATTATTATAACCATTTTACTGCAATATATATAAATTAATGTACATGACTATTGAATGAAAAAAATGTCATTATGCAAACAATATGACAGATAATTGATACACAACACCTGAACACATGGATTTGTTGACCACCACTGACTTAAAATTGAGGCACTTCCACAATGAATCTTAAAAAAATTTAGTAATATAAAATTTAGCATTTTGAATCTAGTTTCCAAATATGTAAATTATTAAAATACCCAGTTTATAGAAATTACATTTTGATAAGGATCTATAAAAACCATTTTTTAAAAGTCCTTTTTTTTATCATACCAAGCAGGTGTATGGACAACACTTTTTGATCCAAATAAAATTATTTTGCTAATTCCTTTTAGGAAAAGAGAGCTAACAACATGAAGTTTGGTTTGGACTTTTTATTGTAATTTTTGGTTGAATATTTTTTTTTTTATTAAATTTTTATTGGCCTTAATTGATGTTTTTTCAAATCAACGTGTACGGACAACATAGTTGGACCTAAACAAAATATTTTTTAACTTTTTTTTTTCATTGTGTAGAGAATTGTCTGAAGTTTGGTCCCATATAATTTTTTTTACAAGAAAATCAACCAATAAAAAGTTATTAAAAAACCAAAAAAACCTGATATTTCAAGTTTAAGGACTAGTTTGCTTTAAAATTAATTAAAAAATAGCAAACGTAATCCAATTTTAACAAAAAATATATATTTAGAAAGTAGATATTATGTTCTCTAATGAGTTTTAATTTTATACTCATTCAGAAAAAAAGTCCATCATCTATGTTGTCAAAGTTGGACATTCTTCTTCAATCTGCCTTAGTTTTGTAGTTGCAGGTCAAAGGTTAAGGCTCGGATTGCCAAGCCTTTTCTGAGCCTAAAACCGAGGCAGCATGTGGGTTGAGAATTTTGAATTTAAAAAATGCATACACATTTTTACGAAACGTGTATGCGTTACAAAACGCATATGCGTTCCTTACTTTCTTGATTATTTAAAAAAATAAATACTTTTTAGAA
>VDFB02202847.1:0-12220 GCA_007258455.2 Sequoia sempervirens | reverse complement strand
AAAATAGTTTTAAGAACATGGTAAGGGATTTGAGCATAAAATTGTAGGGAAGATACAATTCCCTCACTTTAAAGAGAAATCTCTACATACATGCTAAGGAAATAAAATTGTACTTGACATGGAAAGGGGTGATCCCACAATAATGGGTTATAGTTTTTGGACATTCACTTTCTTACACCTATAGTAGCTAAACCATTAAGGTTTTGAAGATGAATCAAATTAGTTATTTGTTAGATATTTTGTGTAGATTCTAATTATATTTTTTAAAAAAAATAAAAAAATAAATTGTGAATCATTTTATGTAATTTTTAATAACTTATTTTTTCTACTAATCAACATTTTTAAAAAGTGATGTTTACTTCGGACCACATAACTTTTTTTATAGATAGGATACAATTCTAATATTTAAAATACAAATTTTTCACACCAATATCTAGGGAATGGATATATTTTTCATAATTTTTTGTTACATTTTTTTTTTTATTAATTTTCTAAGTTAGCGTAATTATAATTTGGATAGAGGTGTACTTTGGCATGCATAAATTTTTTTGTATTCATTTGAATTAACTTATTCTTTTTTTGTTAAAATAAGGACATCAATACCTAGTGCACATGTATTTTTTAGAATTTTTTTTCTCTATTTTTCTATTTTTTTCGTATATGTGAAATAAAGAACTTGATGTTCATTAAAAATCCTACATTCACAAGAAATAAAAAATAAATATAATAATCAAATTAAACATATTTAAAATTATACTTTTTGGGAAGCTTATAATAAGGGTTGCAGGTCAGAATAACCCTCCCTCACAAGTGAAGCTGACCTGTGAGGTGCTATGTTTTGGTTTTGATGCCTCGTGATACCATGATGATACCGCTATTATTGATGTGGTTGGGGTCGATACTATGATGGTGATAATCGCTAGCTGCTGATATGGTTAGTTAGGATGTTAGTTGATGTCGCTATTTCATCTTTTGGACATTATAACCTTATATGACATGGTTGATTATATCACTTATTTTTTCTCTCAATTATATTATGATGTGCAAAGTTGTTTTACTTAATATGCTTTGGATGATTGTTAGTTAGAAATGTAATCTACGATTATGCTTTAATTGTTAGAATAGGTGTGACGAAGGACACATATATAGCATCACTGCTCATGAGGCCCTCAAGTATGTTGCGATTCCTTCTCACAATGCAGTACTTTGATTTAATGCTTTGATATATATGTATATATGCACATGTACACAACTTTGTTTGTATGCAGGATTGCAGGTATAAGTCTCGATTCCACCTGCTTCGGCAGGAAAGGGCGAGCACCAAATAACCCAATGGTTAAATGTTGATACAGAGGTGACGATGAAGTCCTCCCGTTCCATGATGTCAGGTCGTCTCATCTGTTTGGTATAGTTGATGTTGTGTAATTGTCGTTTTTGCCTGTTGTGTTATGTGTTTTGTCTCATTTTATTTATGAGGGCATTTATAATTATGACTTTTCTTAATGATTGAAATAGATTATTTATTTTAATGCTGGATTAAATTGTAATTTAATAATTAAATAATTTAATTATTTTTGAAAATCTTATATTGCAATTAATTAATAATTAAATATTAAATATGACTTAATTATTTTAATTAATTAAATTGGTGGTGGATAATTAAATGAATAATTTATTTAAAATAAATATGTAATGTGAGGTGCAAGAAAAGTTGAAAAAAAAATAGGAATTAAAGCAATAAAACAAATAAAAGAATTAAAAAGACAGTGTGAGCCAATAGGAATTGAGAGTTGGGAAAAAGCTTGTTTTAAAGAATTGTTTTCTTTTTAATCGGGGATTTTTGGAGAGCTTTGGGAAAGGGGCAATATTTTTATTTAATTAGGAATTTTTGAGAAGCTCTCACACACACCCAGAAGAACAGAAAGTTGAAGTGCTCAAGTGAAGGTGGAGTTCATTCTGGACTAGGGTTGGAATCGGATTCGAAAACATCAGAGTCAAGCAGGCATCTTCAAATTTGCATTGGACTCCAGGTTCCTCTCGTTGTTCTCTTCTCATACCCTTCTGTTTGTTTCTGAAAAGAAAAATAGATCTTATTAAAAAAATAATTTTTGTGATTATAGAAAACTTCTGTTAAACTGAAATCTAGGGCAAACTATTAAACTAGAAAACCAAGAAAATCATTGTTATTATACTGTTTCCAATCTGTCAAATCCAAAACCTTGGTCTTCTGAAATACTTAGTTTATCATCAGGAAGATTTAAAAAAAAAAAAGGAAAATTTGTGTAGAGAATAATAAGTTTGAAATTTTATTAATATAATTGTATATATATTGGATCTATGTTATTCTCTGTATTTTCCTATCCTTCTTAATGTTTAGGAAAAATCTGTTTCTCTGCACACCTTTCCAGTATATTAAATTATATATATTATGTATGTATTTTTATATTTTTATATTCTGATATATATATATATATGTTTGGTTCATTTTGTTTCTCAAATTTAATACGACTGTGCGTCGGCCGTCAGCCATACGCCAGTCATATAAATATTAAAATTGGTTGAAATCGCATTGTTTCCGTATTTTGTTTGGTGATGATTTCGCCCAGGAAATTGAAATTTTATCATGTTATATTTACCTGGGTTATATTAAAATTTCTTTTCACCCGAAATTATGTTTAAAAAAAAAAAAAATATAATATAGAGTGCAGGGGGGGAGGCGAAGGGGCCGGCTTGAGGGGCCGTACCCTGAGCCCTGCTTGCTGATACTACCTGTGATCTTAAAGACTCTTTGCTTGTGACGTCAGCCAAACTTCTTCGCGTCTCTTGGAAGTCATAGGCCTCCCGACCTATAGGCTTTATTTGAGTTTTGTTTAGTGACATTGTGTTTTATTATTATTTAGTATTTAATATATATATATATATATATATATATATATATGTATATATATATATATATATGTATATATATATATATATATATATATATATATTTATATTATATATATATTTTTTAAAATATAGATTAAGATGTATTTTATTTTTTTAAAAATGAAATTAAGTTATTTAGATTTAGTTAATAATTTATTACCTGGTATATGTGTATATATATATTTATGGAATATATATATATATATATATATATATATATCAAAAATATAAGTTATTATGTATTTTATTTTAAAATTGGAGTATAATTAATTGGATTGAAATGTTAATTTATTATATGGTGTGGATGCAAATTTTGTCTCAGATTTTTTTTAAATGTGCAACGTTGTTATAATTAAGTATTTTTATTTATTTATTTTAAAGGGGCATTATTTAATTTATCGTTTGATTAAACAAATGTGATAGACAAGATTTAGTCTGCAATTGTGATTGTAGTAGACAACCTTATCAAGTTAGTTAAACTGAGAATGGAAAACAAACTTACTGGTGAAACCTTGTATTGTGATGTGAATTTTCTTGTTATGTCATATGCATGTTTTATAGCTTTGTGTCGACCCGTGGGAACCCTGTCGTATGTTAACCTTAGTCCAGAGGCATGGTTATTGTTGGAGTTGTCTTCGTATTGATTACACCTTTGATTTTGAAACTTTATAATTTATGTTTGGAAGGGTTGGACGTTTTCTTATGATAGTTTGTTACGGATTGTCGCGAGAGGAATAATACCTCGCATGTGTGGATTCGAGTTTTAGGTTTGTATGATTTGATCCAACCCTTGCCTATTTTGAGATTTGTTAGGGGTCATAGGTGGGAGAGTGGCTCTTCGTGGGCGCCGGCACCTCGGATGAGGAAGGGCCAGGATAACCCTCGAAGAGTAGTAAACAAGTGATAACCTAATCAATAGATTTAGGGGGGTTGGGTAGTTTAAAAATACAAGATAATAAAACTTTGGATTCCTCGGCTATGCATTAGGGCTACCTTAGACTAGTGATAGACTGAGAAGGCCGTGGTCGGCATAGTCATAGTCTCGTCTTCACGAGAGAGGAAGGCGGTAGAAACAAAAGGCTGCCCCTATGAGGCATTTCAGTTAGGAGGAAGGGCCAGGAGATCCATAGATGGGTGCCAGCGCCTCAGTTGGAGGAAGGGCTAGGAAATCCCATGAGAGCTATGCGATGACACTCTCCACTTGACACCCTTGTGCTTTGTTATTGTTGCCTCTGGATGTTATCTCTTTGTGATGTTCCTTTGAACTCTTGTGATTTGATTATGATTGTTAAGTGTTAGTACTTCATATTATCGTAATGAGTTCTTGGATTAATCTTGTCATGTGATTTGTAAGTTGATGGTTGTTCTTTATAAGCTTTGAGTTGTACTTGTTTTATATCATATTGTGGTTGAGTCGGTTGTCTTTCATGGTCGGGTTCACTTCCTCGTCACCTCTGAGCACGGGGGGTGAGTTACTTCGTAATTCACATGGTTGGGTGGAACGTGCTCCGCACCCGTTGGGTTCCCCATTAGCGTCTTGTCATCTCAGCTTTCCGCAGTGCAGATGTTCCAGTGTTCAGTTGTACTTCATGTTCATTATTCTTGTATCAATCCCCACGTTGGGAAATTCAATGTAATTCATGTATCAAAGAAAATTGTAATGTAATATTATTTCAATAATGTAATAGTTAGGTTTGATTTGGATCTTGTTAAAAGATTTACCATGGATGTAATTGTGCGATGTTGTCATACTCGCATCATGACTATCAGTTGTATCATTGTTTATGGTTTTCATAGATCAAATGGTTATGTTAGTTTCATTATCTTTATTATGTTTTACGGTTGCAATGTAACCTCAGCGTTACTGAGAACCAAGTGTATTAATGTTATGTGGTATGCTATGAACATGGGTTTAATGTTTACTTATTATTTTTGTTATTTTAAAATATTAAATTATGGTGTGTTCTGGGGTTTACACGGCGTTACAACTTGATATCGAGCAGTTACCAGCTAAGGTCTTTAGGTAGTGTAGTCATTTGGTTACCGTTTGTACCATCTCTTGTGCTCGTAATAGATACTTTTATCTTATTGGCTGAACTATGCCTCGAGGTAGAGGACGTGGTCGTGGAAGAGGCCGTGGTGCCGGACGTGGAGCAAACCGGCGAAGTCCCTCAGTTCCTAGTTCCCATGGCTCTGAGCATGAGGAACAGCAGTCTTCATAGCGTTCCATCAGGTGGCCAGAATCCAGCACAGCCAGGTCTAGACGGTCAGTTACAGCATATTCTTGGAGAGATTCTTGACCGTTTAGGACCCAGGCCAGATGAGGTGCACCAGGTGGAGAGGGAGAGAGAGAGGTCTCCGAGGCACAGGGATACAGATGTGGTTCTAGATGCAGTCGTAGCAGGCCATATGAGAGATCTGATGAGGGCACACCCTCCTACTTTTGATGGTTCTAGAGGAGGTCTTGAGGCTGAGACCTGGTTAATTGACTTAGACCGTTGCTTCGCCATGCACCCCTACGGTAGCAATACCAAGGCTCGGTGCGCAGTTATGCACTTGCGAGGCTTCGCGTCTACTTGGTGGTGCCTTGAGGAACAGAAACTGCATCTTGATCTCAGTATGGTTACTTGGGAGTTGTTCCTAGACAGGTTCAGAGCTCGTTTCCTCTCAGACCACTGGAGGCAACGCAGGGCTGACGAGTTTCATGATCTCAAGTAGTTGTCTATGTCAGTGGAGTAGTATGAGAGGCGCTTCTATGAGCTGAAGCAGTATGCAGGGATTAGCCACGATGAGGGCATGTTAGTGCAGCATTTTGTTTGAGGCTTAAATGCCCACATCAGTGGTGGTGTATGAGTCTTCGAGCCGAAGATGATGGAAATGGCAGTTGAGAAGGCTCGCTTAGTGGAGGAAAATTTGGCCATGGCTTTGGGTGGTCACATCAGAGTACAGATTGGTAGCACGCCCACACCTGGTTATGTTGCTCATGGAGGGCAGTCACAGGGAGCAGGATCTTCCAGGAACAGGTACCCACCCTCGAAAGGGGGTTATCAGCAGCAGCAGCCTCAGCAGCAGCAGTCAAAACAGAAATACAATCAATCTCAACAGGGTGGCAATTCTCAGTTTTGCAGAGATCGAAGCAGGAACCGGGTTCGACAGGAACGTTTTGTACAGCCTACACCTAGCTTCCAGTCAACACCGACTCGTGGGAGTTTTCAGCAGTCAAATGCTCCATCAGGGGGCAGAGGTTTTGGCAGAGGCACTGGGTGTTTCTCTTGTGGACAGCCGGGGCATATTGCTAGGATGTGTCCTCAGAAGAACACCTCCGGATTTAATCAGAGGCCAGCAGCATCAGAGCCGACAGTAGGTGATGCAGGGAGATCTCATCGTGTGTTTGCTTCAGTGGATAATCGTCAGGCAGTCCATCAGAACACAGTGGTTGAGGCATCAGGTGTGTTGAATAATTCTAGCATTTCTATACTTTTTGATTCGGGTGCTTCTGATTCCTTTATATCACCTTTAGTTGTTGAGCGATGTGGTTTGGTGGCAATTAGTCAAGGCGTAAAATGGCATGTTGAACTAGCATCTGGGTCCAGGGTTGTGGTAGAGGAACTTGTGCAGGATTGTAATTTGGGTATAGGTGAAATGTCAACCAAGGTGGACCTCAGAATTCTGCCACTCGGTTCTTATGATATTGTCTTAGGCATGGATTGGTTGAGTGCACATCATGCTATGATTGACTGCCGACGAAAGGCAGTAAGGTGCACTGATGACTCTGGTAAGGAGGTGGAGATCTTGGGTATTCAGAGGCCCATCTCATTACGTATGATCTCTGCCATGCAGCTCAAAAGGAATTTCCGCCAGGGTTGTCAGCTCTTTGCAGTATCTGTGAGTGATTTGGAATCTGAGGATAGTCAGGGGTTGTCATTGGATGATTACCCCCTTCTTAAGGGTTTTTCAGATGTGTTTCCAGAGGAGAATCCTGGTATGCCGCCTAAGCGAGATGTAGACTTCCAGATTGATCTGGTACCTGGAGCTGAGCCCATATCTCGAGCTCCATATCGGATGAAAACACAAGAACTATAGGAACTCCATCTTCAGTTGGAAGAATTGTTGGCCAAGGGATTTATCTGCCCAAGTGTTTCTCCTTGGGGAGCACCTGTGATATTTGTGAAAAAGAAGGATGGTTCTCTTCGCTTGTGTATTGACTACAGACAGTTGAATAAGGTAATAGTGAAGAACCGATATCCATTGCCCAGGATTGACGATCTCTTCGATCAGATAAAAGGGGCAAAGGTGTTCTCTAAGATAGATCTCAAATCGGGATACCACCAGTTGAGGATTGCAGATGCCGATATTCACAAAACAGCATTTCGAACTCGATACGGACATTACGAGTTCACTGTGATGCCGTTCGGGTTAACGAATGCACCTTCAATCTTCATGAGTCTAATGAATGGAGTCTTCCGTACATACTTGGATAAATTCGTTCTAGTGTTTCTCGATGACATCCTGATCTATTCTAGGTCGATGGAGGAACATGAAGAACATCTAAAGCAGGTATTGCAGTGCTTAAGGGATAATCAGTTGTTTGCTAATCTCAAAAAGTGTGACTTTTACAAGACTGAAGTTCAGTATTTGGGCCATGTGATTTCTGGTGAGGGAATTTCAGTTGACCCTGCAAAGATTCAGGCTATTGTGGATTGGCCCACACCCACAAATGTCTCAGAGATTCGCAGCTTCATGGGACTTGCAGGATATTATAGGCGGTTTGTTCAGGGGTTTTCTAGGTTGGCTCATCCTATCACCTCTTTGCAGAGGAAAGGAAAGAAATTTCTTTGGTCCGATCAATGTCAGTTAGCTTTCCAGACTCTGAAGGATAAGTTGACTAGTGCTCCAATCTTAGCAGTTCCTGATCCGGCAGGTGATTTTGTTGTTTGTACAGATGCTTCTTTGGAAGGTTTAGGGGCTGTGTTGATGTAGGAAGGTCGAGTGATTGCTTATGAGTCACGAAAACTGAAGGACCATGAACTTAATTACCCCACTCATGATTTGGAGTTGGCCACAGTTGTGCATGCCTTGGTGAGGTGGAGGCACTTTCTCCTTGGGCATCGGTTCGAGTTGCATACAAATCACCGTAGTCTGCAGTACATCTTCACGCAGCCGAACTTGAATGCAAGACAGAGAAGGTGGATGGAATTTTTGTGTGAGTACGACTTTGAGGTGAAATATATTCAGGGTAAGGAGAATGTTGTAGCAGATGCTTTGAGCAGACGCAGGCATGAGTTATCAGCTTTGACTCTTGAGGTTGATTTGAAGAGTCAGATTGTTGCAACTCTTTCTTCTGATGATTGGTATCAGGTAGTGAAGACAGAGATTGAGTCGGGTAGACCTTTGGAAGGTAGATTTGCAGGGTACTCTTTGGACTCGGATGGTGTTTTGCGGTATGCAGGCCGTATGTACGTACCTCCTGCAGAGGGTCTTCGTACCCTTATTTTGACGGAAGCTCATAGAGCTCCTTATTCGGCACACCCAGGAGTTAAGAAGATGTACGCTGATCTTCGGGCACTATATTTTTGGGCAGGATTGAAGCGTGACATTGCTGATTTTGTGGCTAGGTGTCTCGAATGTCAGAGAGTGAAGGCCGAGCATCATCATCTGGCAGGCTTGTTACAGCCGCATCTTGTTCCAGAGTGGAAGTGGGACATCATTTCTATGGACTTTATAGTCGGGTTGCCTATGTCTTCCAGGCGACACGACGCTATCATGGTCACTGTTGACAGGTTGACCAAGGTAGCCCATTTTTCTCCTATTCGATCTTCATATACTGCTTCAGTGGTGGCTAGGGTGTTCATGGAGGATATTGTTAGACTACATGGGATACCGCGCAGGATTATTTCTGACAGAGATCCGGTATTCACTTCTGCATTATGGACATCCCTTCAGCGGTCCTTAGGGACTAAGTTGAATTTTAGTTCTGCCTACCATCCTGAGACAGATGGTCAGACTGAGAGAGTTAATCAGGTGCTTGAGGATATGCTTCAGTTGTATGTCATGGACCAGCAGTCTCATTAGGAAGACTATCTACATTTGGTTGAGTTTGCCTACAATAATGGCTATCACAGTTCGATTGGCATGGCTCCATTTCAGGCTTTGTATGGTCGTCCTTGTCGTACCCCTTTGAGTTAGGATCGATTAGAGGACAGGGTTCTTCTTGGACCTGAGATGCTTCGTGACATGGAGCAACAGGTAGCTCGCATCTGAGAGCATCTGGTAGCAGCTCAGGATAGGCAAAAGAAATTTGCTAATGCACATAGGGTAGATTGCCAGTTTGCTATAGGAGATAGAGTGTTTCTCAGAGTTCATCCTCGGAAGAGCCCTATTCATTATGGGAAGGGTTCTAAGCTTGCACCCCGTTTCGTGGGTCCGTTTGAGGTGTTGGAGCGTATTGGTCCTATTGCCTATCGCCTGGCATTGCCACCTAGTCTGTCGCGGATTCAAGATGTCTTTCATGTATCAGTTCTTAGGCCTTACTTTCCGGATGTTACTCATGTTCTTGATTGGAATGCTCTACAGGTCGAGGATGGGAAACTAGCTCTAGAGCCCGTGGCCATGGTGCAGCACAGGAGGCTCGTACTCAGTGGCAGGGATATTGAGCAGGTGAGGGTCCAGTGGGATCCCAATGATGAGGCTTCAGCGACTTGGGAGGATGCTTCCCGTATGCGAGAATCCTACCCATACTTGTTTTCTGGCTTACAGGAGTAAGCCGAATTTAAGGGGGGGAGGATGTAATAACCCTCCTGGTTGCTAGTTGGACTCAGTGGTGTTATGTTTTGTTTTGATGCTCAGATACTATGATGATACTATTATTGTTGATGTGGTTAGTCAGATACTATGATGATACTGTTATTGTTGATATGGTTAGTTAGATGCTAGTTGATGCTGTTATTTCATTTTGGACATGATTACCTTATATGACATGGTTGATTATATCAGTTGATTTTCTAAATTATGAGATGATGCAGTGTTTTAATTTAATATGCTATGAGATGATTGTTAGTTAGAAATGTAATTCATTGATTATACTTTAATTGTTAGAATAGGTGTGACGAAGGACAATATAGCATCACTCATTCGCGAGTGCCCTGTTATGTTGCAATTCCTTCTCACAATGCAGTAATTTGATTTAATACTTTGATATATATGTATATATGCACATGTACACAACTTCGTTTGTATGCAGGATTGCAGGTATAAGTCTCGATTCCACCTGCTTCGGCAGGACAGGGCGAGCACCAAATAACCCAACGGATAAATGTTGATGCAAAGGTGACGATGAAGTCCTCCCGTTCCATGATGTCAGGTTGTCTCATTTGTTGGTATAGTCGATGTTGTGTAATTGTCGTCTTTGTCTGTTGTGTTTGTGTTTTGTCTTATTTTATGCAGGCATTGATAATTATGATTTATCTTAATGATTGAAATCGATTAGTTATTTTAATGCTGGATTAAATTGTAATTTAATATTTAAATGATTTAATCATTTTTGAAAATCATATTTTGCAATTTAATTATTAATTTAATATTAAATATGCTTAATTATTTTAATTAAATAAATTGGTGGTGGATAATTATGAGAATAAATTATTTAAAATAAATTTGTAATGTGAGTTGCAAGAAAAGTTGAAAAATAGGAATTAAAGTAATAAAAACAAATAAAAGAACAAAAAGACAGAGGGAGCCAATGGAAAAGGAGAGTTTGGAAAAAAGCTTGTTTTAAAGAATTGTTTTTCTTTTATAAGGATTTTTGGAGAGCTTTGAAGGGATGAGAGGAATATATTTTATTTAATCATGAATTTTTGAGAGGCTCACACACACACAGAAGAAGAGAAAGCTGAAGTGCTCCAGGGATTGTTGAGTTCGTTCTGGACTACGGATTGGAATCGGATTGAAAGCATCGAGTCAAGCGTGACATCTTCAAATTTGCATTGGACTCCAGGTTCCTCTCGTTGTTCTCTTCTCATACCCTTCTGTTTGTTTCTGAAAAGAAAAATAGATCTTATTAAAAAAAAAAAAAAAAATTTTGTGATTATAGAAAACTTCTGTTAAACTGAAAACTAGGGCAAACTATTAGACTAGAAAACCAAGAAAATCATTGTTATTATACTGTTTCCAATCTGTCAAATCCAAAACCTTTATCTTCTGAAAGATTCAGTTTAATTAATATAAGGTTTTTGAAAAGATAACTTTTGTAGAGAATAATAAGTTTGAAAGTTTTATTAATATAATTATTCATATAATGGATCTATGTTATTCTCTGTATTTTCCTCTATTTTTCTTAATATTTAGGAAAATTTGTTTCTCTGCACCACTTTCCGATTATATTAAATTATATGTATGTATCTTTTATATTCTGATATATATATATATATATATATATGTATATGTATGTTTGGTTCATTTTGTTTCTCAAATTTAATATGACTGTGTGTCGGTCGTCGGCCGTACGCCAGTCATATAAATATTAAAATTGGTTGAGATTGCATTGTTTCCGTATTTTGTTTGGTGATGATTTCGCCCAGAAAATCAAAATTTTATCATGTTATATTTACCTGGGTTATATTAAATTTCTTTTCACCCGAAATTATGTTTAAAAGTATATATATATATAAATATAGATTCACGAGGGAGGCGAAGGTGGTAGAGGCGATACCCTGTACTCGCCCTACCTGCAGTCATACAGAGTCAATAAAGGCTAACTGTAGATGCGGTGACCTCGCCTATGGGCTTTATTTGAGTTTTGTTTATTTTTTTTTTTATTGTGTTTTTTTTTATTATTTAGTATTTAATATATATATATATATGTATATATGTATATATATATATTTATATTATATATATATTTTTAAAATATAGATTAAGATGTATTTTATTTTTAAAATGAAATTAAGTTATTTAGATTTAGATAATGATTTATTACTTGGTATATATGTATATATATACATTTATGGAATATATATATATATATATTTCAAAATATAAGTTATTATGTATTTTATTTTAAAATTGGAGTATAATTAATTAGATTGAAATGTTAATTTATTATATGGTGTGGATGCAAATTTTGTCTCAGATTTTTAAATGTGCAACTTTGTTATAATTAAGTATTTTTATTTATTTATTTTAAATGGGCATTATTTAATTTATCGTTTTGATTAAACAAATGTGATAGACAAGATTTAGTCTGCAATTGTGATTGTAGTAGACAACCCTATCGAGTTAGTTAAATTGAGAATGG